>LNAR01002013.1:0-38957 GCA_001630585.1 Pseudogymnoascus sp. BL549 | reverse complement strand
GAATAGCACCAGAATAGCACCAGAATAGCACCAGAATAGCACCAGTATAGCATCACTCTACGTAACAACCAGCAGCACGAGTAATGTACATAGTGTAGCGGGCGGGTACAGGCCATTTTTTTGGTCCCTGGCCGACCCTTGACACAACTAGAATTGGGAATTCGGCTTTCGTCTGACGCGCCAATTACTTATCTCTCCCGCCGTAGTCAGGAACCGCCCAACTTCTGAAACGAATATCCACTCGTCGGCCCGCCTATTGGCTTACGAGCATGCACCACGCTGGTCACGTGAGACCCCTCAAACTGTTCTGTGGTTACGGTGGAGTAGATTTATATGGACCGCTCACACCATCAAGATGGCAACCAAAGATATCATATGTTTCAGATAATAGCTCTAAAAGGGGTATAATAAACTATCCGCACCATCGACACCACCATCCATATCGTACAGCATATTAAATAAACCCCTACAGCTGCTCAATCCCCTTCACCAGCGCATCCAGCTCCCCCTCTCCCACACCCTCACCCACCACCCTCCCCAACAGCCCCGCCAACCCCCCAACAAGCTTCCTCCTATTCTCCTCCTCCATGCTACTACTCTTTTCCCTCGCCACCTCTAGCACCCCCTTCGGTATCCGCGCCAGCCTCGCAACATTGAGCCCATAACTCCTATGCGCCACGCCCTCCCCAATCTGGAACAGGAACGTGATATCCTCGTCCCCAACCCGTCCCTGCTCTGTAAACTTCATATGCACATTCCTCAGCTCCCCGCTCCCAAAGGCGCGCGCTACACCCGCGAGAGTCTGGTAATGCGTGATGAAGAGCGTCAGACACTGCAGGTCGCGGACAACGTAGTCGAGCACCGCCTGAGCGATAGCCACACCATCATGCGTGCTGGTGCCTCTGCCGAGCTCATCCAATATCACCAGCGACCTAGGAGTCGCCTGCTTGAGGATATCAGCTGTCTCGGACAGCTCTACCATAAACGTACTCTCGCCCGCCAGCATGTTGTCAAAGGCCCCCATGCGGGTGAACACCGCATCCAGCATGCCGAGCCGTGCCGACTCGGCAGGGACGTACGACCCGATCTGTGCCATGATGCATATCAACGCCACATGTCTAACATACGAGGACTTGCCGCCCATGTTGGGCCCAGTGATGAGGAGTGCACGAGTTCCGTCAGCTGATAGAGACGTATCGTTGGGAACGTAGGAGTCTAGAAGGAGCTGTTCGGCCATTGGGTGACGCCCGCCCACCACGGCGATTTCTGTATCACCAGTGTATTCTGGCTTCACATAGCCCGGTTGCGAGGCGACGGCGGCAAGTGAGAGCAGACAATCGAGGGTCGCGAGGGAAGCGACACAATCTCGGAAAGCCTGATAATGAGCCGCAATATCGGAAAGCAGATTCGAGAAGGCAGCATCACAAGCTGCAGCAAGAGCTTCCTTATGCTGGTCTCGCTCGCGAATCATCTTGATGACCTCTGGGGTATGAAAGCGAGAAAGCTTCTTTGTGCCACTGACTTTTACCCACGATGCGGGGACATGCTTCAGGTTCGTATTATCCACCTCAATAAGAAACTCAATGCCAGCCGAGGTAACGTAGCGTACGTTCGTTTTCTTGATTTTTCCTGCTGCAATTGGACGATGCTCGTCGAGATCGTGCTCAACTGATGCAATGCCAAGTTTGTGGTCGCCAATGTCTTCAGTCTCTTCACTTTCAAGGAAGAATGCGTATTTATCATCATTGCGAGCAGCCTCAGCGTTGATCTTCTCAAGGAAATCTGTAATAGCGTCGCCTATGGTAGGCAGCGCTGCCACAGCGTCATTCAACAGACTCGACTTGAATCCTGCGTCTGCGGGTGATTTGACATGAGCAAATTCGTTTGAAATCCGTTGCATAGTTTGTAGCACTGTGAAAAGCTCTGGCCTCGTGCATTTTCCATAGTATATCCGAATCAGACTGCGCTCCAGATCCGATTTGACCTTCATCAGAAGTGACTTTAGTTTGTCGACTTGTACAGCCTGGTTGCCATCCTTCAGCTCCTCGACCGCGGCAACGCGCTCTTCAAGCCTTTCCTTATCAATGAGTGGCCTGCCTACCCACTTGCGCAGAAGTCGCTTTCCAAACCTAGTCTGTGTTTTGTCAAGGGTCCAGAACAAACTACCCTTCTCCGCGTGATCTGTCTGATTATGATAGATTTCGAGGCTCGTAAGTGTATTGCCGTTCAACAGCATATTCGACCTCGCGCCAAACGACTGGAAGTACTTCGTCAAGTCAAACACATGCTCGAGACCATATTCAGACATGTGCTTTATCATCGAGGACAAGCAGATAGTGACCGACTCTGGGAGTTTCAAAACCTTGTCGAGGAGGTTTGTCGACCTTTCGTCCGTGGAATTGCCATGAGCTTTAATATTCCGAGCATAGAATTGGGCAACATGAGCATAACTCTCTGCAGCAATTGTTTTCTCCTTTCCAACCCGCTCAATGCGAATCTTGTCGCCAAAAACATTCGTACTTGAGCTAGAGAGATGCTGCACGAGCTTCTCAGTAGCCTTTGTAAGTTCGCCGACAATCAGAAACTCGCAGGGAGAAATGTGCAGAAGTCGAGTTTCGATTTCGCTGCGCATAAATCCATCTTCGAAGCTGTCGTAGATAACATCACCAGTTCCAGGCTGCACGGCCAATATGCCAACATCGACCTTCTCATCAGTACCCCAGCCTTTCGACTTGGTCTCCGTGATGCAAAGCAAGTATCCAGTTGCCGGAGCTCCGCCAGGCGTCCCAGCTGTAGCATCGCCCAGACCCTCGGTATCATCGATATATGTGCCTTTCGTATAGAGATTCGTAAGTTTCCTCACAAAAGGGGTATTGCGGTTGTCGCCTGCCTTCTTTAATGCAGCCGTTTCGATTTGTCTCACAACCCCAACTTTATGCCCAGCAGCAACAAGCCTTTTCGCGTGAACTGGAAGCCTGTGAACCGGAATACTCGCCGAGGCAAATTTATCCAGATGTGCCTCTGACGGATGTTCATCGAACCTGAACTTCCCAGGGATGCACACAATACCTAGTTCTTTCGCAGCCACCCTAGCATCCTCTCCAAAGAACTTGAATTTGTATCCCACCTCCACAATCAGTATAGCATCCAGGTGCTTCCTTTTAATATCTAGAAATTGTATTTCCATTGGCGTAAGCTTGCTTTTGGCTCCCTTCTTCGCCCCCTTTCGTAGAGGAGCTGGCTCTTCGTCTTCAGCGGCATCCGCATCTTCATCATCCAGGGCTGTAGTTTCTTCTGTTATTTGCCAGTTCCTCCTCTTGATTTGTGCTATGCTATCAGGGTGACCTAGCTTTTTCACGAATTTATCATGAAGGCGCTGCTTCTGTTCGAGTATCGCATCGCCCTCCGGCTCTGCTGGTTCAAAAGCGTCTTGTGATTGCGTGCCATTGTATAGATATTTCTCAGTCCGGCCTGATAATGTCGGTTTCTTTTCTGGTTGTCTTGGAGATTGGTTCGAGGTGTTGCCTTCAAAGAAGCTGCTCTGGGTATCATTGCCACCGCTTTTCGTCCGCTTGGCTGACCGATCAGATCCCACATTAACCGCATCCGTATCCTCATCCAAAGGGCTTTTTCTTTTTATAGCTGAAGACACAGCTCTTCGTGTTGGCGCTACGACATCTTCGTCGCTGTCTGCATGTTTGCTGTTCCCCAGTCCGTTCGAGACAGGCGTTGCAGATGGCGTTGACGGAGTGGCCTGACTCGGAGATTTTTGGCTGAGCCCATTGACAGTCGACTTGGGCGTAAAGAAGCTAGCAATTGATCGTTGCTTTTCCGCTCCTTTCCCATTTGGTGGTGCCATTTTCCTGTCTTGTTGACACAAGGCTTGGAATAATGATGTCGATGATGTTTCCAGGGTCGCGTTGGGTGGACGCGTTCCGCGTAAAGAGTTACGGCAGCACAGAGAGGCCACAAACGCAGCTCGATCCAACTATATGAGAGCTTCCACTATCTACCTCTTGCCTTCACAGTAACACATTTCCGTCGTCGCCATATTTTTGTAGTCTATTATCCGTATTTTGCTTCTCGAAAGCTTTCTAGTTTTGCTTCAAGTCCAATCAATATACCAGTGTGGATAAGAGATATTTAAGTCCCCAATGGTCACAGTTATCACAGTATGTGAGAAAGGCCGAAAAAGGGGTGTATAAATCAGCAATAGCACGCACATACCTGAAGCAAAAATGTAACAGAAGTTACTAGAGTTATCAATATTTGAATGATAATGGCAATGTGTATTGTGCTAAAAATAACCTAACTACGAATGGATCAGCGCCCACAGGAAAGCCCAATGTCGAAAGGAGCATTGTACAGCTATATTAATAACTCCCGATGCACTTTTAAGCAATATTGAAAACGCCATCATGGTACAAGCATAGCAGTCGATGTGGTGATCCTCAAGCGGGACTTAGTTCTTTCAGCCCAAAAGTAATACATAGAGTTCGCGAGCAATAAAGCATTGGGGGTGATGTATGAGAGTTCCGAAGCGGCCATGAAACAGGCAGCAGTGGCGTTACTCAAGTCAATTACATAGCATATGAGAATCCGTTGTTGGTGTATTGATTCTGGCGTCTGTTGGAGTTGGATTCCCTAAAAGGGGTCGACGCCATGGCAGGCTTAGACGCCCCAGCGAAGGCAGGTTGTACTGGCTTATAGTCATCATGGAATGCTGGAGACTCGCCGAACCCAAACGAAAATGAGTAGGGGTTGTAAATGAGAGGGTTTGCTGTATGTTCGTGAAAGGCATGGGGCGGGTAGACATTCCCAGGAGCACTGGCAGCGCCCGATCTCCTGTTGAGGTAATCAGGTTGCATGTTTTCTTTCCCCCCAAATCTCATGGCTAGCGGCGATTGAATTGCTCGTGGAGAGGTGTGCACAATCATGTTGGATGACACGGTAAAATCGAATCTGGTGGAGGTTAATCATTATGGTACCATTCGCCAAAGATTTCAAACATTGGCGACCATACCTGTGCTCTTCAAGTGGGCTTTCGGTCCGTCCTTTGGGACTGTTAGCTTTATTAATTAACATTGTAGACAGAGTCTTACCAGGACTACTCTCAACGGCATCTTT
The DNA here is from genome assembly GCA_001630585.1 of Pseudogymnoascus sp. BL549. Classification (NCBI taxonomy): domain Eukaryota; kingdom Fungi; phylum Ascomycota; class Leotiomycetes; order Thelebolales; family Thelebolaceae; genus Pseudogymnoascus; species Pseudogymnoascus sp. BL549. The sequence continues at coordinate 33,830 of LNAR01002013.1, read as the reverse complement.
GAAGATGGTTAGTTGACGTTTCTTGCCCATATTTTCAACAGTTAGTCGGAATTCTTCATCTTCGTCGTTGCTGGGAGTGAACAAGCTGTTGGTCATGTCTCCCAAAACATTCTGCTTTGGCGCTTTTTTATCTGGCTCTGTACCAGTCACCACAGTCGGAACAACAGCCACAGGTGGAGACTTTCGCTTTGCGGCAGGACGTTTCGGTTTGCTGTTCTTGACGGCTTTTTTGGAATCCGAAATGTTGGACTTCGGAGTATCGGATGGTGCCTTCGGCTTTCGCGCACGGCGCTTTTTTGGAGATGGCACCTTTTCACTCTTTACCTTGGTTTTGGTCAGTTATCTTTCAATTACTATCCCAACGAGATTGAAACCTACGGGGCTACCTTCCACGGATGATTCATATATGTCTTTAACTCTCTGGAGTTCCCCTAGAGTGTTATAAATAATCTCATTCGGTTCAACCTCGCGAGATGTTGTTTTCATCTGTGCAAGAATGGACCCATCCTTTCTTTGATTGCGCATCCGTTTCATTTCAGCTGTGGCAGAATCAAAAAGATCCATACCTGGCCAATAAACTCCTTTGAGTTTGCTATTGTCACTTCCTGCATCAGCCTGCAACTCAGCTTGCTTTGCCTGAGGAGGTGTTCTTGGTATGTGTTAGTAATATGGAATCTAAGTCACAGAAAGGGGGTTCACCAACGCTTGGAAAAGAGTTTGGAGAGCCGGGCTATCACCCTGGGTAAAATTGGGGACGAAGCGATTCATTGTTGGAGTAGCATAAGCAACACTTTTGTCCCAAGGGCCATAAGGAGTCGAACCAGATGGAGTGTCCAAGAGTGTCGGGGAAGTGGACCATATATGCATGCGTGGAACCGGAGCTTTGTACTCAGGTGTAGCCATAAGCTGGCTTGTTGTGGAATCCAATTCTTCAATCTTGCTCTCATTTGTCTTATTCTCAATTTTATTCTCTTTGATTAGCTACGTCAAATAGTTAACCAACTGCCAACACAATCTGTCAGTTGCTGATATCAGTACGCACAGGCCTCTGAAAGCTTCTCATTCGCTTCACAGTATTCTTGTGCTCTTTTGTTGCAAGGCGTTCCGCCAACAACTCCTCAAGATTGTTGTCGGCATACCAAGCATCGTAGGCGTCGAGTTGCCTCCTGGCTTCGGGCTCCGCTTGGCAGCGAATTTGCAGCTTGAATCTGCAAGAAAGGTGACCCTTCGAGGATATGTGGGTGAGCAAGTGCGAAATGTCGGAGAATTGAGGGTTCGTCGGGCACAGGCTGCAGAGCAGAGGCACTGCAGCATTTTTTGGTGGTTTAGACATGTTTAGTTCGCCTATAAGTGGTATTAGCATCTGGATGGCAGATTAGACGACCTGGATTGAGTCAAGGTAGAATTATCTTGCCCCCTCGGTGGAGTTGTAGGTATCTACTCGGAACCACCATTGTCCAAAGGAGGCTTGTAACCATGTATCGTAGAACAGGCCCAATGTTGTATGTTCAACTAGCTCAGCAGGAGCTCAATGACAGATTTATATGGCAACAGGCAATCGAGTTGCGGACATAGTAAGAATGAATCTGGGTACTCACGACAGTTATCAATTATATGTTCTGTGCTGTGTGCGGTGCTGACCAGGCCAGCTACTTCAGCAAATAAAGCAAGAAAGTCCTTGATTGTTGGTGAGCCTTCATGTACCGAAATGCTGACTGAGGCAAGGCAATCGATGAGTTTGTGAAAGAAAGAGAAGGTGTGAAGGCGAAGAAGAAGAGGATGAAGTATGCTGCTCTCGGCAATGTCGACAAGGAAGGAAGTGATTTTTGGGAAGGTGCGCCTGACCTACATGCATTCGGAGCCTACGATGGAACATACCATCCAAATTGAAAGTCAACGTATAACAAGAGTTCATGGGAATAAAATTTTATAAAATGAAGGCAGAAATCGGAATAAAATATACTTAGACTTGGATAACAGCCTCGAGTTGAGTCCATTCGACAAATGGGAATTTCAGTGTTGAATACGATGAATGGTAGATATGTGAGAAAATAATCTGGGAGAACACATATTTTACTTCTCCGTGTACACTACTGGAGAGATGATATATTGTCACCAGACTTTAACTCATGTCCATTGCAACTCCATTAAGAGCTTTTCCTGCCCAGTATCTTATCTGTGATCTTCTTCGGCATACAACTGTAAACGTGTCAGCTAAACCCTCGCAGTTACATCAGGATCCAACTTACTATATAGGATCAACCTCAGCTAACCCAGGAAATCCCAGTAAGCTTAATCCAGCTACTCCGAATACTGTGTGGAAGACATCCACCATATCTCCTGGCCTATCCGCCAACCCCCCTCGCTCTGTATCCTGGCACCTCAAAATAAACGTTTCCAGCTTCTTCCCATCAATGTAACTCAGAGAACCAAGCATTGCCAAACTGCTCGCCACCCACCAACTGTAGCAAACATCTTCAAGCTTCTCTGGCCGGCCATTGAGTCCCCCTCCCTCAGTCTGTCTCTCAGAGAGCCAGCCGGATAACTCAGTCTTCTTTACGGTATTCAATTTGCCTGCTATCGAGAGTGCACCGAGACATGCAAAAATCTGGCCTGAATGGGATTCTGCGCCTGGACTTACTCCATAACCTCCATCAAAGTTTTGACACTTGTTTATGTACCCGACGGCCTTGTCGACATCCGCAAGGTGTAGCAGTCCAAGCAGAGAGAGCCCAATAAAACCACAGCAAATAAATCTCGTATCACACTCGCCCCATTCGTCGCCGGCAAATGTCCCAGTCTCTTTATTTTGTAGATTTGCAATCCATTCACCCAGTTTTTGCTTGCCTGGGCCTCTCTTATCCAGTTCGTCTAGAGCATCGACAGTCGCCAGAATTTGAATGGCGCTGCAGGTATATAGCATATGTGCATCATGTCGTGGAGCCGCTCCAAAACCACCGTCTGGCTTTTGGCAAGAGAACACGAAGTCGATTGTTTCAGACCGTGGAAGCGCATCGGGACGATTTAGAAGGTGGAGGGTAGTGAGGCCCCAGTATACTCCGTTCAGACGCAGATGTTCGGTATAATGGTATTCTAGTTCATCTTTGCGCTTCAGGGAGTAAGCCACCGGTCAATGCTTTATAAAGGGACATGAAATATATTGAGAGGCATGGGGGGATATAGAAGACCAAACTTACGGTGTCCAGACTTTGGATGTATTTGACATGGGCTTCGGCTGCGAGACTAATTTCCTCGGAAGGCTGGGATGAACCTCCACCTCTGCCTGGACCAGATACCAAAGACATTGCTTGGGTTATCTTCAAAGAAATCAAAGGGCGGACGGAAGAGATATGAAGGTCGTTAAATGGGATACCTAGATGTGAGCTGTGAGGCCGAGGCTGCAGCCGCGTCGCTAGCGCGGGGTACAGAGCTATGTTTCAGCCAATCATATCGCGAGTAAGCGACCCCCGCCAACATCAGTGTATATTCCGGGTGGTATTCGAGCTGTTCCGGTGAAGGTCAGTTGAGTGGTGTGCAAGAATGGCAAAAACTGTGTGCATTATTGGTAAGTCTGACCTACGACCGATCGCCTGAATATGAGGTAGAGACTGACCCTCCGTAGGCGCCGGCCCGGGGGGGATATCAGCGGCCAGGGCATTCATGTATCCCAAGGAAGCTTTCAAGGTTACAGTCTTTGAACAAGTGTCGAGACTTGGGGGTCTTTGGCCCAGTAATGCCACTGATAAAGGCTTGATCAACCCGTCCATGTCTACGAATCTGAGCAAGTATACCGTCTCTTTTAGTGACAAATCATGGCCAGAGAACGAGCCCTCCCGTACGAGCCCTCTGTTTCCCAAGGCCAGCGATGTGGGACAATACCTTCAGCAATACGCTGACAAGTACCTGAACAATCCGTCTGTTGAGCTCAAAACAAGCTGCCGCGTTGAAGAGGCAAGTATGGTGGAGGGTGATAGCTCTAAACCAGTCAAATGGAGGATACGAGTACGGAAGCTAGGTGCTGGTGATAAGGAGCCAAGTCCTCTGGAACCCCAGAGTGCTTCAGCCGGCTCTAATATCGATGCTTCTGAGACTGAGGAGCACTTCTTTGACCATGTCATCATATGTTCAGGCTTTTTTGGCAAGCCAATAATTCCAACGGCATTTATGAATCAAGAGCGCGCATCAATCCCGATAATTCACAGCTCAGAGTTTTCGGACCTCAAAGAATTGCTGAAGAACAATAATAGGGGCCCGGGCAAGATCCTGGTTGTGGGAGGGTCTATGTCCGGTGCTGAAACATCCGCGACAATTGCAACTCAGATTTCGTCTGAGATTCATTCTCCTGGGAAATCAGAAATCGAGTCTATAGACCGGTATACCCTCCATCATATAACGAGCAAGCCGTTTTGGACTGTGCCATTCTTCTTGCCTTTGAAGACACAGGTTGATAATGAGAAGAATGACGGAAAGGTAAGCAATGTATCAAATATTCTCAAGTATATATGCTAATTGTACTAATCAGGTCATTAATTCTGCGCCAGAGTTTTTACCCCTCGATATGGTTATGTTTAACCTAAGCAACCGGTCTCCCGAGGAACGCTTGAAAAACAGATCAGGTATTGTAAGCACAGAAGCGGCACAGAGGTCGCATGATGCCTTCAAGTTATTTAATGGTGGTGAGGGAGCTGCCCATGCCTTCTTGCCCACGGACAAGGAAACAGATGCTCCTTGGTTAGCCATCAGCGATACTTATTCCTCGTTTGCTCACTCCGGAGATATTAAAATAACAAGGGGACGAGTGAAATCCCTGGCCGACGACAATGGATCTGTCATTGTCGAAACAATATCGTCAACTGAAACTTTCGATAACGTCTCTGCGATTATCTTTGCCACAGGCTTTGACAGTGCCTCCTCTCTGTCATTCCTTCCTCAATCTACCCTCTCCACCCTTGGATACGACCCTTCAACTCCCGACTTGCCGCTCGCTCTATCATTACATAGCACAATACACCCGTCCGTACCTTCTCTAGGCTTTGTTGGATTTTACCGAGGCCCATACTGGGGCGTTGCGGAGCAGCAAGCAGCTCTTCTACGCACCCTCTGGCGACCTGACGCCTCTCCGCCTCCATCGCTGAGCTCGGCCCTTGAAAATGCAAGCTCTATCATTCCTGCACTGCGAAGCTGTTACAAAGAGACTCCAGAGAGACTCACGCAGTTTCCAATGGGCGATTATACCCACATTATGGAGTCCCTCCGAGACATACAGGGCCATGGGCCGGTTCAAGCTGCCGATAGCTACTGTACTCCTGTCTCACCGGCGCTATATGCAACTGGTTTGCAAGGCCTTGGTGGGGATGAAGAAGCCACCGAATCTAAGGAAGCTTTGCGACTCATACAGCAAGAGGTTGACGGAAGTCGAAGTGGAAAATTTGTGGCCAAGGCAATCTTCCGCTCCCTTCAGGGAAACTGGGTTTTGAATCGCACCATCAAAAGTAATATTTCGACATACCCCTCTGGTACTTTAGTTGGAACCGCGAGATTTTATCCCAGGCGCCCTACGGCTGAGGGTTTCGCAGCAGAGTACCTGTATGTTGAGGATGGAGACTTCAAGACAGACACTGGCATGCAGTTTAGAGCGACAAGGAGGTACGTCTATAGATACGCGGAGGCCCAGGACAAGTTAAGCGTATGGTTTGTGAAAACAGACAACAAGACGGTCGACTACTTGTTCCACGAGCTGCAGATGATATCCCCTCATTCAGCAGGTGGTGAACATACGAGCAGCAGTCCACCTGGGTCCAATGAGCAAGATCCGAAGGCATTGGTGCCGCCAATGGACAGGCGATGGAAGGCAACATCCCATCACCTCTGTATCGACGATACCTACGACCCAGAGTACGAATTCGCATTCCGGGGAGTGGAGTTGGCCAAATGGAGTGTGGGGTATCACGTGAGGGGACCCCACAAAGACTACTGGATTGGAAGCGTTTTTACGCGGTAAACGTCGACATTTATTACAGATTAGAATATTCTAGATCAATGCACAGCGTCCTGTGCGCGATAGATATTATGCTTTACTCAAGGGGGAAATGATGAAGAATGCCCAGTGCACGTGGCGTTGTGGGGTGGGCCCTGACAGTTGACAGTTCTGCAACATCGTACCCCTTTACCCTTTTCACTGATGTGGACTCCAATGTACCATGCACGGACCAACTCGCATAATTTCTCTTCATCTCAGCCAAACAATCTTGGCGCTCGCCTTCCTTCCGGAACAAATGCGCGCAAATTGGTGTTATAGCGTCCCTTGTGTCTTATGTCATTCTGGCCATACCAATACCAGAAGCCTACCCTTACCATCTCCGGGTAATCCAGCTCATTTCAACTTCCTTTCCTCTTCCTCAACCAACTCTACATTCTCTTGATGTCGCTCTTTTGTTAATCACCATCGCTTCTCTTTCTGTATCTTGACACCTCATTTGCCCCGCTGATCGCTGATCGTCGAACCCCTCGAAAACGTCACCTGAGAGTTTAAATTGCGAAGCGACCTGATCGCTCCCGCCCCCAGAGATTGAACCTGACGATCACGACCAAAGGCAACTCTTACATCCAACAGACTCAAAAGGCAATCACAACCCAAGATATTGATCGCGAAAGCGTCTCAGAGGGCAGCGACTACGCCAGCGCCTAACGGCCGGACCGTACCCGTTGTTGTCGATTCCGGAAACGTCGGCTGTGAACGAAGTACTTTGACCGCCGGATCGAGTCCAACAGCCCGATCGATCGTACAACGGACATCATCAGCAGCGTTGTCGCAAACCATAATTATACCTCGCCTGCGCACTGCGCATATATCCTATCCAGCAATCAAATCACGATGTCGAACCTTTTACGGACGTTGTTCCTCCTCGCCCTTCCCCTCGCGACCCTGCAGACCGAGGTGAAGCCAGGCACCGACCTCCAAATCGTACCATTCAACACGCTCCCACTATGCGCTCAAAGCTGCGGTCCCCTCTTTGATGTGGCATACTCTTGTATTCCGCCAGCAAAGCCCGCCGCAGACACCAGCTGCTTCTGCAAAGATCCTCGTACGACCGCCGTGGGAACGGCTGGCGCTGGTAACACGTGCGCAACAGCATGCCCTGTCGCAGCCGATTTAACCGCTGTTCAGTCGTGGTATTCCAAGTTATGCGCGTCGGGTGGCACGACACCAACTACCCCAGATAGCGGGTCAACTGGTGGTACAGATGATAGCAACACAGGATCTGGAGATGGAACATCGGGAAATACTGATGGTTCGACTGGAGATGATAGCACAGTCACAACCCCAAAGAAGAAGACTTGGTGAGTACTCCTTAATTAATCGATAATACGCCTATGAACATCGACTAATTGTAACTAGGATCGAGGGTCACTATCAATATGTCATCATGATTGTGATCATCGTTGTCGCCATTGTCGGTGGCTGGATCCTGGCCGCATTCTTCCGCAAGAGGTACCTGCGCAAGCGCGAGCTGAACTACGAGATGAGGCCACCGACTGCGCCTTGGGCTACGGGTCATTCAGGACCTGCAGGCCCCTATGGCGGTGGCGGCTTTGGAGACGGTGCTGCTGGCAAGGAAGCCGCAATGATGACCACTCCGATGACAGCGGCACAGGTGCAAAAGGAGAAGAAGAGGTGGTTTGTAAATGAGAGGACATAAGGTGTTAGGATGGGACTTGTACAGGTTGGATTGAAAGGAGTTGTCGGGCACACTTGTAACCGAAACACAAAGGAGTGGCGTGATATAGGTAAAAGGAGCACTGGGAACAGTGGCAGGCGTTTTGGGCTGGAGCCAGGTGCATGTATTGGCTACTTTATTGCAAACCTCGGAAAGCAACCCATTGGAGAGATTGGGTTGATGTGGAATACTTGTGGAGGAGTTGTATTAACGAGTTTTTGTCCAGGAATATATACCTCAATGTTTAAATTTACTACTGTCAACGTATCAAAGACAAGATTGCATTGCGCGGAAGTGCTATGATGGTGCGTTATTCAACATTAAAGTCAACGGCGCCTTGTTATTTTCCTTGGAGAACTCGCACGCTTCTTGAAGCTCTAGTCCCCGTTCCCTTGTCCGTCAATTAGTGACATCGCTCGCACCTGGTTGAGTATTCCCCATATCACAGTTCTGGATCGCCAACATGGACTGCTTTTCATTCATAATCTGCCATACGTCGTCTTTACCTTTGCCTCCGTAGTCGAGAAGGCTTTGGTGCGATTTAGAAGTCCACCCAAAGGCTCTCGTTCCACCGCTTTCCTCGTTACGTGTGGCAATGCAAGAGTGAGGCTGATCCTATGTTGGTTTCTTTCCAGTCATGAGTGGACTACAAACACATCGTTCTTGAAGTGGGTTGGTTTCATTATCTCTATCCGTCATTGAGCATGCGATCCTGGACCGAAAATGAAGTCGTCAACTTACACGCTACTGCTTTGCCTCAGATCCACAACTACACACAACTGCAGCTCACTATGGTTCGCTGTGCCGTCTCTTTGACCAACTGGCCTATCATTGATGAAAGAAATCAAATGTTTTATCCCATTCTTTCCAATATTAGTTTAAAATGTAGGTTGAGCAGGTGGCTGCGCTGCTGGAGAGGCAAGTGATACCCAGAGGTTGGAAAATCCGTCGTGACAAGAATTCTTGTCACCGTTGGCACTCTTCACACCGACAGGACTCTCTATGGCCAGGGCAGCGAGCGAGCTATAAAATGAACTCCAGCTCAACTTGGAGGCTTTACGTTATTCTTATCTTTCGACATATCCAGAGTTCAGGATATCTTCTTGACATTCATTTCTACCCAGCCAAGGGTATTTCAACAGTCGTGTCACCTCACGTCTTCCCAGAACGCCTACAACAATTAAGTGAGTGAAAACTACCCTTTTTCTGAATAATATTGCCCTGTTGAAGCTGACTTCACTTCAAGAATGCCTCCTTCTGAGCCGTGCCCCGGAGATGTCATGGCAGGGATCGAAACAAACTCAGAACAGCATGAATCTCACACTACCGTGGAGGATAATCATATTGGAGACTCCATGGCTTCATCGACAAGAATGCCAGTGATGATTGAGTCATTGGATGAGCTGTTGGCAGGAGAAAGTGAAATCTCGACCGCCAAGCCCGAACCATACGATAACCAGGCTTCTGTTGAGGCATTTGTCACGGCTGACCTTGACCCCGTCGCTGTGGTATGCATCCATCCTGGTTATAGCTATGAATGTTTGCTAATAGTTAACAGGAGCATGCCCGGTTGGAATATGAGAAGTACTTGAAGGAGATGGAAGAAAAGCCCATAAATACCCCTCGCATTGAGCGTGTCAATGAGGTCGGTTACTTCATCGGCAGAGGTGTGGTCACCGGCACCAGCTATCCACTGGTCAGAACTCCCCCGGAGACTCCACGAAGACGGCCCAGAAATGGCCCGCCTCAGAATTCATACGTCCCCGACTACAATGCCAACAAAACCATTTGGGAAACACGGGAAGAGCGGCTGAACGCCATCGATCATCAAAATGTTATTCTCAACCCTCGCGCCAGACTCTCGGAGTATTTTGTTTGGGGAATTTCATATAACCCACCCGATCATCTATCACAAGGACATAGGGCTGTCCACATCAGTGTACCCATGGGAACCTCGCTGAAGAGCATCCTTGACAACATCAACACGGGGCTAATTTACTCTGCGACTCTATGCAACACCGCCTCAATAACGGGAGAGCTGACTGCTTTCATCATCTTCGTTGACGGGTCTGGAGCCTCTCAGCTGAAATCTAGCATGGCTAGCAAATCTTTCAACGCAGTTCACATCACTTCGCATCCAACATGGCCAATCGCCGAGTCCATGCTAAAGCAAATTCGACAAGGTTGGACCCGATGCCTGTCTATCAGAGGTCTCCCATCCACATTGTCCACAGGAGATGTTTATGACATGATAGTTCAGCCCCGATACAGCCAGGTGAACAAAGTGCTCGAAGTCCAGCGTCACGACCAGGAAGTTTTCCGCGTAGAGTTTTCTTCTATTCCTGCTGCCGATAAAGTATTCAAGCTGATGAGCTCACACTACCGAGGCAGCGATGTAGCCGTTAGCTTTGCGTTTGATCCGTGCTCCCCAGGAGATTTCTTGCCATACGCTCCCACGCCAGATCGTTCTCCGACAACTCTTACGCCATTGTCATCTTTTGGGAGCCAGAACAGCGAACCCACCGATAATAAATTCTCTTTCGTTGCTAATTATGGCCTGCCTCCGGTATTCAATCCTGCGGGGGCATTGCCAGAGGTCCAGAAACAGAGCATTGTGGCCGCTCATGAGGTCTCTCCTTTCACAAGTAATAAGCAGCCCTCCAACTCCGTTGGCAACCAAGATGAAGTTCATACATCTAGTACTAGAGTCGATGCCCAGAAATACATGGCAGCTGCGGCACTCATGGAGATTCACGGGGACGATGCTTCACTCGCTGCTCAGAAAACCAAGGTAGATACCGAGCCTGCCAGAGACTTCTCGGGTTTTGTTCCAACTTTCGAGTACCATGGGACTGGGCTCAATTGGGCCGATGAGATGATCGAGGAGGCTGCCGAAGAAGAATACGAAGACCCTTCCGCGCTCGACATTCTGGCACACCTGGCTCTGGGTGGGAAAGTATATTGAAGTCTGCCAAATTTGAGGTGAGCGGTGTATTTTGAAGCTTGGGACACGGGGTTCACAAATGAGTTCTGGCAATTGGAACCTCTTCAAATGCAAACCCTTCAAAGCTAGCTGGAAGTGTTACAAATCACGGAGGTTTCTACAACCTCCTCCAAGCTTTTATATAGACTATGACACTCTGAATGGGACTACCGTGACACTCGGCTTGGATTTTTGCTCACGGGAGCTTTTACAAGGGTGTCATTTACGGTGGTTGAGGAGTTAACTGGGTGTGAAGGCAGATTATTATATCTACGAAACTGATGGTTAGGGTGGGGATGGATATTGGAGATTGTATTATTAGACAGGACGCAACAAGATTTTTTTATGCAGCAGTCAACCTAACTTTTTATTCCGACTTTAGATGAAGTGAATCGAAACGTATGTATGACATCCCACATGCATGACTTAGACAGAGACTGTGACCCATTTATTGCACTATGCTTAAATTCATATCATATAAGACCATAGACTCAAGGGGATTGGGAATCCCATCCGCTCTGCCATACACAAGCTTGAAATTAAGTGACTTAGTACCCCCAATTGTGCCAATAGGCATAACGGGAGTCTTAGCCCCTCGCCGCCTTTACTTACGTTGCAGAAACAGCAAATTGCTCCCACAGCGCCGATCCGGTTTGGGTGGCACCGCCAACAGTGGCTTCAATAGTACCAATCCAACGAACATATATCCCAATATTAATCTGCGTAGACGTCTGAGTTAAGACAGCGTCTAGATGACTTCCATCATCAAGGGTCATATTGAGAGTCAGCGCCGTGGGGACAGCAGTGAAAATAGTTGGAGGATATGGAGTGCCAATAGGTCGGATTTTAACACCAGTCGTACAGGTAGACGCGACGACTTTGCCATTTTTCAGAGCGTATCCGCCGACCTTGTTGGTTCCTGAGGGGTCGATCATGTCGAAGAAAACGAGGTCGTAATCGCCAACAGTCGCGTGACCCCAGTACCAACTCTTCAGAGCTGAAACGAAGGGGACGTCTCCCCAGTTCTAAGACATTGTTAGCATTGGAATAAAGTATCAAAACCACCAATGGCTGTAAGCCAGGCATACCTTGTCATGATATCCATGCCCCGAGAATTTCAAGGGTTTGCCAAGGACTTTAACGTCCACTGTTGCATCCGCACCTGGCATAACATTAACCCAGCCGATGTTGGGAAGTGATTGTTCATCCTGGCCAGGCCCTAGAGGGCCACAGTTATAATGTCCTGGACCACGCTTAAAAGGACATTGTTAGCTGGAATGGACCTGGAAATAAAACAGGGGGCGCATACTGATTTCAGTGTGAAGGTGCCGGTGAGACCAATAACGGGGTTAATCAAGTTCACAACGTAGGAACTAAGGTCGGGCTCTCCTTTAAAGCTGATGCCACTCCCTTTCCAATCTCCAGACGCTCCATCGCCATTAGTTTTAACGGTAACAGAAACTGCTGGCACTGGGAAGACCGAAGGAGGCGATCCGTCCCCAAAGCTTGCAAATACCCAGACGTTTAAGGGATCGACCGGGCTGAAGAAGTCGAAGCTAAACCCAATGGCAGACGACGTAAAAAAGATTACAGTGAAGGCCTGAGTTCCATCAGTAGAGACAGCGTCAAAATACCACCAATCAAAAGTCGTCAGGTTGAGTGGGAAAATCCTGGGACCATCAGCCTGGCTTGGGCAAGATATGAATTGAACTTGGCTGGGCCCAGCATAGGGAATTGGAGAAAAGGTCATTGTGTCCGGAAAGCATTGGGACAGGGCAGCTGGAACCAGCGCGAGGAACACCAGGAGGCCGAAGAAAGGACTCTTCATGTTGGGATTTTATTTCGAGTGGTACGATTCAATTGCGAGGCAAAATAACAAACTAATGTCCCTGATAGCATCCAGAAAAGCTTACTATTTAAGACTTCTTCATGTTGATACAACGGATGCTTTATATATCTCTATCCTAGCCCTCATATCTTGATTCAGAACACCATGTTATACGCCGCAGTTCAGAGAGAGATGCCGTAATGCAATGTTAGACCTCCCCTATTCGAATACGCGGCACAAGGCGGGGTAAAAGATGCCTAGACCACATATACACTGCCATATTGATTCCAAAAACTCAGCAGTATCTTCCAGTTTGGATTCAGAACACCATGCGATACCTCAAGTTCGGGGAGATATGCCGTCATGCAATGTTAGACCTTCCCATTGAATAGTTAGTTTAAACACGGCAAAATGCGGGGTAGAGGCTATCTATACCATTCACTCATTGCTACCTGCTGCATTGATTCAAACAACTTAGCTGTATCTTCATCCCCATCTCATGGTGATATCGGCTTTTGAGTCAGAAAATGCGATCTCAGTTTGTCTAGAATAGGTATAGTCAACGCAACACACCACAATCTCAACCGACCTGGAACATGAAAAGCAACTTCCGACAGGTAGACAGATCTAGATAAGGGGCTGGATTAAACGCCTCTTCCCTGTTTGCTTCGTAGAATTCATTTCCTGTATGGCAGCCATGGCTGCGGCCCAGATGAAACCACGGCCCATAAAACCGTCCGCGTATTCCGCAATTTAGAGTCAGCACATCAATACGTTAGCACCGACGCTAGTTATAGACCAAGTAGTGCTTCCATCAGTGGGTATTTATGGCCAAGCACTGCCTATCCCTGGCTAATATTGCAGTTTTCCACTATTTAGCCCTATATCACCGCGCGCCGGATCAGCAACTAAACCAACTTCTCTACTGGCCCCAACTTTCCCCCGGATTTTCGCTGTAATACCTGAGACAAACCTCTTCCCTTCCCGCTCCATCATTCCGCTAATGCAATTGACCCCTCCTTTCCATGCATCTTTCATCTTAAACGACGTCCTCACCCTACCCCAGCCTCGAAGCAACAGTTCTAGCGGACCCTATGCACTCTGGGTAGAGTTCTATCCATACTCGTGACCACTATCAAGTAGTAGTGTCTAAATCTGTGTCGAGATAATGCCACTAGATGACTGTTGTGGGCACATTTGTGGACTTAGTATGGTGTCATATTCCCCACAACCTTATTCAATGTGATGGACACTAGGTCTACATGCCTACGTGGCCAAATAAATATTCCGTGAGGCCGATCCAGGAGATGACTTACCTCGGTCTATGCAGGCAAACTGATTATTCTCTCCGCGTATTCTATCAGCTCTCGAGGGACGACTTCCCCCTCTCTGCATCGATTAGCTGGACTATGAATTTCAATAACAAAAATAGTAAGTTACTACTGTAAGAGTGTAAGGCGGGGTACATTAGTGGGCTATATGATAGTTTGATAATATGGGTTCAAGTGAGTGGGGTTGATTCCTGTGAAAGCTGCCACCATAAGAACTTTCGACGATCTGTATGTACCTATGACGTTAGTATAGGGGTAGTTGCACCGGTATTACTCAAGACTACGAGTGATTCAAACGTTATTAAGATGATATACAGACAAGTTGGTTTGTGAAGGCTTGTGTCATGGTCCACCGTCATGGACCTGGCGTCTGTCCGGGAGAATAAAGTTGGATTCTCCCCCTTTATAATGTTATACTAGCCCTCACCTTGCATTCCAAGACCACTGCGAGGCCCAGCATCAAAATTTGTTGGGCGTATCCCAGCCATCACATACACATTGATCTGCAGACGGACTCAGGCTAATCTAGGCCCATTTCCATATATACCATGGTGCACTCCTTTCTGCAATCCCACATGCCTACTGGGACCGTCCCACTCCAGACTGTTCTAAAGCCCCTTTTGTGATAATATGTAGCGTTGCCTAGTTCTCGGATGGCCATCAATACTAGCCTCGGTTTAGCGGTATCTTGAACAACTTTTTGTTCGTCATGTCCTGCTTGAGTCGGTTGAGGTCGATAGCTTCGAGCGGAAAGATGCTCGCTGAGTCTGATAGTCCTAGTCCCTCGACCATGGGGACGGCGCCAGCGGTGATACCATGTAGCTTTCTACTAGTGACCACCCACTTAATTTCATCTATCAAGCGAGCGCCCAATCCCTGGGCCTGATAATGCGGTGACACAGCGAACGCGGTGACCTCAAGCTTTTGCGCGCCTTCTTTGCTCCTCTTAGTAGTAGCCCCAATACTTTCTTGGTTTTCCGCCTTAGTTGCCCATTGAGTGCCGCTCAGGTTCTCGGGCCATTGCGCGTACGTCGCAACGTCTCCATCACCGAAATCTTTCACGCTGCTGGTTGCAACCACTTCGCAGGATTGTTGCATTTTATCCGCGCTACAGGAATTGACACGCAATAAGACGACGGTGAAGCCTTCGGTTACCAATAATGTCCGCAAGTTGTGCTGGGTCCGCCATGCGGACATGACTGGATCCAAAGATCTCGGGATGTTCACAAGACGTTGCTGTGTATGATTCATTCAAGACCCTCTGGATTGCTTTCAGAAGAGGAAGGCTCGAGGAATTTGGCCTGACGTGTTCCGGGAGAAGCAAGATAGGAACGATGCTATTCATTTTGCAATTCTATGAGAGTGCAGTTTGTTAATGGTTTGAATTGGAAGCTCTGGCTGGCCGGTAAAGATACAGTGCAGTGTAAGGATAGATTAAAAGAGAGAGCGAAATATGGGGGAGCTCCAGACGGCCGCCCCTGTCTTGTGTCGCGGATATGTCACGTGGGGATCACTAGTATTAGCAGTGTCAAGCTAGAATTTTAATTGAAGAAAGTAGTGTTCTCTTAGATACATTACTAAGGAAAAGTATAAATAACAGTAGAGGGTTTGACTAATTTAATAGCCATTGATATCTAAATTATCCCAAAAACAATGCTGGTGGTAGTTCAGTTGGGAGGCGGATAATAGTAGATTAGATAAGATCTTTTCTTGTGCACGTACCTGACACGACCTTCCCGGCACGTGCTCCTAGACATCAACACCTGGATATATCTCAACTCCACCACTTCCTTTGCAATATTATCATTGTTTTATACCCCAGCAACAAAGAGAGAGTTAATAACTCGCTCTGTTTTGAAGCCATGGCTATTGACGCTCCGGAGCAACCGTGGGACGGGGAAACGGAGAAGAAATTCGAAGGGTAAATTGGGACCACCCATCGCCATATCTGGAGTAAACAGACAGCAGACTGACATGGTGGTGTAGGAAGGCCTATAGCGAGTACTTTGATCCGTGCCAGGATTTGGCTACGAGGAGTTTGAAGTGTTTGCACCGGAACGGCGGGAAAAGGGAAATGTGCTCGGATTACTTCCAGTGAGTTGGAGACGCATCTGACCATGCTCACACGTGGTTAAGGCGCAGTGAAGTAGTGGGACATTTACTAATTGATGTATAGGGCGTATCGAGACTGCAAGAAACAATGGGTATGAAGCCCGTTTCCAAGTACCATGTGTTTGGTTCACTGACTTTTGTAGCTTGCGGACCGAAAAGAAGCAAAGAGGAAGAATGCCAAGCCTTGGTTTGGCTCAAATGACAAGCCTGAAGAGACTCCAAAATAGGCAGGGTATTCTTACGCGTGGGGAATTTGTACGATGTGAGGAAATGCAGGGGGCCAACTGAGACGTATTCATGATCCCGACCACAAAGGCGGCTGTTCTATTGAGTGAGCATTCGCACCCCAACGACCACCCAAATTCGAAAGACATAAGACCCTTTGAACTAGTCTATGTCGGTACGGTATTTGCCACTTTGAGGCTCTATTCTTCAGGGCCTGTTGTAAAGGCTAGGATACCGCAGGCACAACACATCTATTTGTACATTATAAGCTTATAACTAAATGTTCTATCACTGTTTTTATTTCAAACATCAAAATACGGATTGCAACCTTTCAATTACGAAGGAAACCAGTGGATTGGGCGCAACTGACAGGGGTGGCTGGCTGGTGTACAATGCCAGCCTTCTTGGACCCAAGACACGTGCGGACCACAGGCAACTTAGTATTAGACTCGCAAACAAAGTCAAGCTAATACGCGCGGTTGCATTGAGATTAGGGACAATGAAAGAAGATTGTTTATTGGGAAGCCACGGAAAAATTTCACGAACGGCTGGCACAGCGCCTTCGGCCCTGGCCAATGAGGTATAAGTCCGATATAGCTGAGCTACGTCGGAGGCCAATTTTCCGTCACAGGCTCAATAATATCACATATAACTTGCCAACGTCCCTTCAACTCACAGAGTTCAAATTTAACACACGGCATCACGACACTTGCATTTTCAAAATTATGGTAAATCATGATAAAATTGTTCAAGAAGCTAAAATATTCACTGCCTCCAATATCACAAGGTCGGATTGGAGGCTGGCGCTACACGCCCCTTTGCCTTGGAAAAATACTGGCTTTTTCGATTGCTAACGGACAGAAAGCAACTTGAAATGTACCATCGCACTTAGGTCAGAGTCGGGACGCTCCACGTAACCCACTTGGCCTGGTCGAAGGTCTGGTCGGACTTCGAGATAGCAGTGTTGGTGCTCTGATCAAACAGGAACTTCTGGACAAACGCAGTCAGGTCCGCTTGCTGAGAAGATGGGAAAGAGCAATGGTTGTGCGCAGAAGTCTCAGAGAAACCCATGTTGTCAGCAACACCGAGAGCTTGGTAGATCAGCTGGCCAGTCTTCATGCAACCAGTTGTGGACAGTGGCCCAAGCCAGTCAATATTGTTCTCGATGACGAGGAGACCGCGGGGAGCGACTAAGCCTGCCAGCATGTGGTGGTCAAATGGCATGGTCGGGATGGTGTTGACATAGGCGTCGAAGTTTTTGGAGAACCACACATTCTCGCCGACAATCTCATGGGCAGTCTGGATGTTGCCACCCTTCGCGAAAACATCATCAGAGATTCTCCAGCAAGCTGCGCCACCAGAGCCGGACTCTTGTGGGATGGTAAGGGCAATGCGGGGCTCCAAGGCACCGACGATGAATGCACCCTTACCGTTGCGGGAGCATCCGGAGACACCAAGCTTCTTGACGTTAATGCGTGCAGCATCAGCTTGAGTCTCGAGAACATCAATAAGACGGCTGACACCCCATGCCCATGCAGTGGTTGCGCCGGCAGAATGTCCGGCACCGTAGATGGTATAGAACTTTCCTTGTCCACGGCTGCTACCGCTGGCTTGTGCAGCGATATCGTCGTTACCAAAGTTGATGACGGCGACACCCGCTGGGGTTGGGATACTGAGGCCGCCAATGGCAATGATGGCTGGGTATGGGGCAGTTCCTGAGGATGGGTAGGTAATTGAGGCGGTGAAAGAAATCGACTTTCCTCCTTCGCTGACATTAATGGTCAGGGTTGAACCGGAGAAGGAACCCGTCACGGAAGATGGCTTAGGTGGCAGGGTACCAAGCTCGTACTTCTCGAAGAGCTGCTTAATTTCGTCTTGGCGACACGTCCATTGTGCCTTGGTGGTGATTCGAGAGCCACTGAGGGGCGTGAACGGATCATTAAGCGTCGCAACGGATGGCGGGCTGATGGTGCCGGGGATCGTGGGGCAAGTGGACGGGTCTCCACCGGCCGCTGTTGTAGTCTCACTTGCGGGCAGAGTTGCCGGTGGGTTGGTCATAGTACTCGCAGGTGGCGTAGTTGCAGGCGGAGTGGTACCAGGGTTACCATTTCCACCCGGGATACATTGGGAGTACCAGGCATTCGCGACAGTGCAAGTCGATCCCGAGACACAAGTTGTTGGGCCTGTCCATCCTGTTCCACCACCTTATTCTCGTTAGCTAGGTTCGTCCCTACCAAGTCAGAAGAGTACTAACATTGTCCCCATACAGACTGCTGCGCGGCGGCCGAGCCCGCAAGCACTAGAGCTGGTGACAAGCGCATCTTGATCTTTGAAGAAAACAGTGATCGAATTAACTGGATATACTATCAAAACAAGATCCAGTATTTTTGAAGCCGACTTTGACTCTTTTATACAACAAATGGTTCCCCAAGATCCGTTGGACCGCTGATTTTAGCCTCGATGTTCAACCTGATGCGATTGAAAGAGCCTAGCTAGGGGGCCTAAACACATCGAGCCCTGCGTTACCATTGGAAGAAGACGTTCACATGAGACTATAGTTTAATAGTCAAGAGATCGACAGCAGCAGCACTGGCTAAATTCAGGCAACGCCACAAATATGATAAATGGGGTATTCTGGAAATGCAATAGCGGTTCCTATTTTCAGGGGTCAACGACATATGCCGACTATCCTTGTAAGGGTAGCTCCTGGAGCGCTAAAATTTAACAAAGCATTGTTTTATTTTAGCTGGGGCTATGAGTAGTTGGGCAATTTTGTTTGTTCTGGTAGATTCTATTCACGATGGTCTGTATTACTAACCCAATGACATTATTCAACCAGACGCAGAGTAGAATTCCAATCCAACGTGACCTTGTTTACGGTCCAGCGGCATACAGTCTTGGCCATTAATGTGAATTTCAACGTGTAAATATATAGGCTGTTTGCGGCTAACAACACAGGCTCTGATTGTCGCTGCCCCTGCCGGCTCTCAGCGCTCTAAAAATTCTCATTGGCATTGCCGAATATGAAAACATGGCGACAAGGTTTATCCTAGTATGACGTTCGAAAGGCTTAAGTCGTGGTCTATAATAGCCTGAGCCCTTGCTGTATCCTATGCATAAATGCAAAACTTAGGTCATGTTCCGTTTAGCCAATCCGGGATATAACCCGAGTGGACGCTATTTGACAACACTGTCGTCCACAATGGGGCACAACTGGACGGAAACTTAATTCTCCGTTACTAAATTGTTCTCAATCTAGTTATATTGCACAACAAATCTAATCCATTTTTTGCCAAGACCAGCGTTTACTTTTTGGGACAGTGCCAGGAAGTAGCTTTACACTACCGAGGAGCAGTAACCAACATGAGCCACATCACGGGCATCCGGACATGGGTAATTCGTTGAAAGTCATAATATTATTACAGCGCCTTCTTCATGTGGCGATAATGCCACCTACCTATCTTCCTTTAAACCTTGCTTGTCTTCGTTAGTACGACTTCTAGGCCCGGGAGGGTAAAATTCCCATCGAGTTGCGCTCGCTCTGCGTAATTGTGCTCGTATAGAAAGCGCGGGGTAAATTAGCTTTACTGTCGCACCATAATGTTATTTGCCTCACTTGTTTATGCTTCATTTATGTCTTGTGAAATTTAGGCTTCTCGGGAAGCCAAACTTTGCGGGGAAGTGGGGGTGTACTGCTCACAAGACGTTGACAGATACCCTATTGAGGAATACGATGACATTCGTCCAATGTTCATCGGTGGGCTAGAAGTCTGTAAGGCACCGCAAATATGATTTACACTCACCCAATATTATTGCAGTATATTGAGCCCGCCACGCTAGTGAGACTGCGTACTCTATATAAGATTATATACTTGAAATACAGTCTCTTCATTATCGCCTTTAAAGTTCAACCCTACCAGAATAAAGACAGCGGAATAGAGTTTGCCAACGCGCGGTAACCCTCCACGCCGGGATGAAGAAAGTCATCAAAGTTGTACCGCTCCTGCATTACATTCGGGTGCTTCGGGTCTCGAAGGACCTTGTCGAAGTCCAAAACCGCATCGAATACCTTATTCTCACGGATCCACTTGTTCACGCGCTGTCTCGTCTTCTCTCTCTCAACATCCCATACAGGCTGGAACAGGTTGGCTGGCTGATTGAACGGCGTAATAGTGGCGATGAACACTTTGATTCCCGCAGCATGAATCCGATCCGCCATCTGCTGGTATGCCCAGATCAGTCGATCTGACGTCTCATGCTGTTCTTCGACGGAGGTCGTCGAATTGCCCGTCCCGATATCATTGATGCCCTCGTAAATCATAGCGAACTTGACATTCGGTTGCGACAAAACGTCCCGATCAATGCGTCCAAGTGCGTTCGGCCCAAGGCCGTCGTGAAGCACGCGGTTACCGCCTGCAGCCTCATTGGCGATGCCGATATGCGATGTGCGCCAGTCCTTCAAGAGGCGGAGTGAAAGCTGATCTGCCCAGCGGTTATTGCCGTTGGTTGTGCTACCGCGGCCGTCGGTGATGCTGTCACCAACGATGGCGAACGTGCTTCCGAATGGGTCGTCGACTTCCAGAGCACTCAAGAAGTACCAATGCTCCGAGCTTGCAACAGTTGACTCGGTCAAGTTCGCAGCAGTGACATGGTTGCCTTGGGCATACCAACTTGTGATGCGGCTCCCAGGGTGGGCGGTGATGTTGGTTCCAGTCTGGCCGGCCGCCGTGTAAAAGGTGACCGCAATGTTTTGTCTGGCCTTGACCTCAAAGTTAATTGGGTCAGAGACTACCTGAGCACCATTTGGAATGATGATTGATGATTTCCCACTGAATGTGACCTTCTGGAGAGTCCGAGTATGAATCGCGCGGGTGCCCGCTGGACCATCCGGGAGAGCAATGGTAACTGCGTCGATTGGCAAGTCGGTGGCGCCAAATACATTCGTGAATCTGAGCCGAACAGTTTTCCCAGGAATTGATACCTGGAATGTTGTACGAACGGTAGAATCAACGAAAACAGAGTCAGGCTGGGTCTAAAGAAGGGGTTAGAAGGAAACCGCCGCTGTCGCCGAGACACATACGTATGGAGCAGGAGGTAGATTGCCAACTTCACAAAGTTGTGGCATAGTAGCCCAGGTATCTACCCAGTGCACATTTTTGCTTCCGTGAGCCGTAAGGCCAACCGTCGGAACAGCTACAGCTTGCTGAACGAAGGTCGCGGCAAGCGCCACGTAGGCTAATGCTGAACGCATCTTTAGCATCAAAACTATGTAGAGCTCCTTGGACAACTTGTGTGCCTTGAAATACAGCTAAAAGTCGCCCCAGAATCAATTGCGCCTCGACCTTGTCTTATATGAGCCATGGCTCTGGCGTCAGCACTGGCGTCACTCAATTTCGCCATACGATTCTCATTTCGCTATCCAAACCAACATAGGCTTCGGATAAAAGGCACAGAGAGCTAGATTGTGTCCTATTAGCAGCCGCATGCGATGCAATATGGACTGAGGGGTTCGGAACAGGAACAACTACGGATGATCATTCTGCGTATTCAGGCTGTTGTCCACGGTGTGGAGATTACAAGTGAGGAGTTTTATTAAAGTTCGGTGTCAGTCGCATCGGCTAACCCCACCCGGCAGTTTAGCAGAACAGCCTACCCCACTTCCCCACCCTTACCCCAGGTCTGGGCGTCACTTGGTAGGTTCCCCTTGAAGCAATTGCATCGTTATGAGGGGTCGATATGTGCAAATTTTTACTTCATGTTCATTTCATTAATTTAGCTGCTATGGAGTGGCTGGTATATATGCAACTAAAGCCTTGCTGGCACCCTCCATGCAATACTGGACGACATCGACCTTGTGCCCTTCTGGTGCAAGCGTCGCGATCTGTCGCAAATCGGATGTCCTCGGCAAGAATAAGGCACACTCCGTGGACTTGCACATCTCGTGGATCTGCTTGGCAGAGTACGGCTGCATGGTATCAAGATTGAATATTTCGTCGCCCCGGTATCCTGGGCCACCCCAAGGTGGGCTGGCGAAGATAGTAGTCGCCTTGAAATCAATGTTCGCATTCTTGCCAACAAAGTCGAAGCAATCGTCGTTGACCCATGTAATCTTGTCTGCAACACCGTAGATGGCAGCGTTGTTTTTGGCGCAAGCAATAACGGAGGGATCCTTCTCAATTGCAATGACCTTCTCCCATCGTCCTGACCGAGCAAAGGCAATCGAATTCCCCCCTGCGCCAGCGAAGATATCGACTATTGTGGTTTTCGAAGGATCTATCGAGGCTGCCATGTCTGAAGCTACCTGGACAGCAACTGGCTCTGGAGTTATCCCAAACCATGAGTCATCTGTCATATATACCCCTTCGTCGTATAATGAGAATATGCTGTATCGCTGATGCCAATATTTTTGGACGTCCCATGGTACTTCAGCTAAGCTTTCATAGTGATGGCACTCATCTGTAAGTCCAAATTCATCAACATAGCTCTGTTGTAGACCATCCATCTCAGGTTGACATTGATTGGTCGAGTCCGCCATTGGCTGCACTTTGACGATTATTAGTCGGTATTTGCGGCGTTTCTTTCAACGTAACGAATGGCCGTTCCAAATAGGCAATTTTGTCCCTGGTAAATGACGGAATAACCTCTGAAATAACGTCACAATAATCTCTTTCTAAGCCTTCGGCCAGGTTCTTTATTGGAACGCGTGCTGCAGCGTATGACTTGGCGATTCTGATATCACCCTTTTCGATAGCCTTAGTGAGATCGATAATAAGTGGCTTGGCTCTTTTCCAGTTATGAGCGTTTTTTATCTTCTGGCCTGTTGATGGGGCAAGCAGCTTAAATCTTGGTTGGGCGATGTTTATAGGGACCTCTTTCACCCTGGCCGTTTTCTTCCGCAAGTTCTGGGCCTCTGAGGCGGTGACGGGGTTTGAAGATGGGACTGGCTTCTCCAAATTATCGACAAAGTCCTTAAATGATTGCTCAGAACTTTTCGTATCGTTGTTATCCCCTCCAATTAATACTTCGGCACTCTTCTGATTGTTTGTCTGGCAGAGCTCGGCGTATAACTCCGTGGAAGTCTTCTCCGTATGTGATGCCAATGCTTCCGTGAGATTTTGTAGTGCTTGCTTGAGGGCGACCTTGTTTTCTGTGGCGTTGTGTAAATCTTGCGCACACGCGTGGAGCTGTTTCAAGGCTTGTATCCTCTGCTCTACCAACTTCGGGTCGCTGTTGATTGCGTCTAGTCTATCCTTTTGGCCCTTTCGTCTCTCGAATCTGATCTTGATCCTGTTTTGCTTCTTGGCTTTAGATGGTGCTGTCTTTGGCTTCTTCGGGGCCTTCGCAGCCTGTTCTGCCTCGCGTTGTCTCCGTAATTGCTTTGTTGTAAGCTTTTTCTCAGTGGGTCGTACGTCGTTCAGCTCAATATCTTCCGAAGAAATAGCAGCAGGTGGAACAGGTGTAGAAAGCTGTTGTTTGCGTTGTTCCCCGTTGAGGTTCAGGTCAGAGAATAGGCCGTAGAGTTGATGTTCGTTTTCCCTCTGTGAAAAGAAGTTGGATGAGTTCGCCAGTGGACGGCCGAACGGTTGAAACGTCTGCGGGTTGGACGCCATTAGACCCAATGAGGCTCTGGCCGTAATAAGAAAGTATTTCTTGGAGCTCACTATCTTAATAACCCTCGCCAATATTTGTTGCGCAGTTATGTCGGTGAGTCGATTCGTGTGAAGCCAAGGTCAGTTGTGGCGTTGGCAGCCCCGCACTTAGATGTTGAGAGACTCTGTCAAAGTCATGGAAGTGGATGCGAGCAGTAGCTGAGTAAGCAAGTCAGAGCGTAGCGGTGAAATATATCACAGGTTGATGCTGATCAGTTCCACGCTTGTTGCTTTGCCCAGCTTCTTTGTAAAAATATAAAAATTATCTTTCTGACAAGTTGACAGGGCTGAAGTTATTTAGCGTGGTGGGCACAAGGCTGCGCGCCAAGCCTTGAGGTGTGAATTTAGCCAATGACGAAGTTGATACAGTACGTACCTGGTTGCAGGTGAGGCCAGAGCTCCATAAACCATAAACACCACCAGCTATACTCTGCATCTCTAAGGCCACTGCCAAAGACTACCGAATTTCCAATATATCCATATAATATAATCGCATGCGGCTGGAACCAAGATGTTTAACGCTCTAAACCGCTTTATCTCAAGGCTCGATTCCGACGCTCCAGCCCAAACCTCCACCTACAATGCATTCGGCTTCCAGGTCCTACGGAATAAGAATGCCGACCTTCCAATTGAGCCTTGGTTTGATTTCATAGTTGGCATCAATGGTCGTATGATTGTATAGTTTCACTCAAAAATTCCAGCATATGGTCTCTAATAAACAAACAGGAGGACTCCGACCCCAGTCTCTTCGCCCAAGAAGTGCGCAACTGTGCGGGAGGCACGGTCACTCTTGGACTCTGGAGCGCGAAGGTAATGCCTCTCCCCCACCTCCATGGCTTCTATGAGCTTAACTAACGCGTTATTATTTTATCAGGGCCAACGAACACGCACGTTACACATCCCCATTTCCCCAGACAACCCCACCCTGGGCATATCCCTCCAACACGCGCCCCTCTCCACCGTCGCAACAATCTGGCACATCCTCGACGTCCCCGCCAACTCTCCCGCCGACCTCGCCGGCCTCCTCCCCTACAGCGACTACATCCTCGGCACGCCTGAGGGAATTCTGCACGGTGAAGCCGGCCTCGGTGAGCTGGTGGAGGACCACATCGGCCGCCCCCTCAGGCTTTACGTTTACAACAACGAATACGACGTCACGCGCGAGCTCACCATCCAACCGAGCCGAGACTGGGGCGGAGAGGGAGCGCTAGGCTGTGTCCTTGGATATGGTGCTCTGCATCGCATACCTGCGCCGCTCAGTGAGCCTGTTGCTGAGCCGGGGTCGACGCTATTCGACGGCGAGCCGGCGCGATTCTCGAACGAGGAGTCAAGAGCAGCTGCTCTAGCCGGCTCAACTACCACAACCGCTCCTTCCGACTTCCTCATCCCTGCACAGCTGACCGGGTCGGCGCCACCTCCTGCAGCTTCGTCAGACAAGGCGCATAGGAAACATGGGGGACGTGGACATGATAAAACAGTACAGATGAAAGGGGGAAAGCTAGACGATTATTTTATGGAGGGTGAGCAGAAGAGCAGAGAGTTAGACTATGTTCCAAGTGCAAAATCTACTGGCACGCCGCCACCCCCGCCACCTAAGAGTGGAGGTCCTCCGAAAGCTGGGGCTGGCCCGCCCAAGGGAGGGCCGCCGAAGGCTGGAGAATCAAAGGAAGTCGAGAAGGAGGATAAAGCAGCAGCTAGTTAGATATCATCTTGGGAGCTATCTAGTGCAAATCAATACCCATTAAGTTCCAAGTTGGAATCGCTTTGTTGGGATTTGTGACAATACTTGTATCTCGACTGTATTTTGCATTATCTATTTACACCTAATATAAGCCTCAATAATCTTCCCTGGTGTGGGAGTTCCTACAACGCCTTTACAACCGCGCTCTCATCAAACAAATCATCCAACACCTGCCTCCTACATTCCTCCAATTCTATACCTCCCATCTCATATATTGTCTCAAACGCCCAGATACTAAGCTGACTGAAGAACGGTCTCAGAACTTTCGCGACTAATTCGTCCCTCCTCTCTAGGTTAACGCCCCGTGTCTCCACCCGGCCAGGGCCAATAAGGGGTCGCCGCATGGATTTATCTTTCGTATCTTCAGGTGCAACACTGGTACCCTCAAATGTACCAGAAAGCGTGGCCGAACCGAGCTCCTCAGCCAGCTGGTCAATCAATGCCGCTGGTTGATAGCTTGACGAACTGGGTCGATAAACGGCATCAACTGTGTCCGTGATGAAAAGCCACTCATGCAATTGGAAGTCATCTGGAGCGATACACAGCAGCAAGTCAAGAAGCTTACATGCTTGCAGGATGCTGAAGTTGTTCCAGGTGTCTGCCGGCCCACTGTGGTCTGGCGCGACCACTGATGAGATCGCAGCTTCTAGCTCGGCGTTGACAGTAGGCCACATAAACGCGAGATGAATTGGGCTGGTCTTCAACACTAGAACGCGGAGAAGAATGTATATCTCTGCTCGAGTAGTAGAAGAGGGCGACGAAGTAGTGGTGGCAGTGAGGAGCTCAACAATCTTGTCGTTGATGTCAGCTAGGGATGATACGAAAGTATCATCAGGGACCGAGAGGATAAGCGTAGCAATGCGGCGAAGATTGAGTTGTGTCTTTCGATCTGCTTCAAGGCGCGCGCTGGTAGCACCAACTCCAAACACAATACCGGCTGTTGTGGGCGGAGTAATGCGAGAAAGGAGTTCTGGCATGCGCTCTTTGTCGGTGATTGCCCATTGGCGGATGAGGGCCGTCCAGTGACTCTCGTACAGACTTGGTGGATTCGCAAAGAATCGAGGGTCATTGAACGCGTCTCCCAAGTCTCTTTTCCATACCTTTTGGGTATTCGGCAGTCGTGAGATTTGGTAAAGCAGAGTTAACAGGTTTACTGAAACGTTTTCAGGATATGCCTTAGATCGAATTGTCGGTCCAATAACACTAGTTGATATTGTATTGGCGGCAGCAAGGACTCTTTCAGGTTCAACCAACACTTTCGGTAGGTTTGGAATAATGTTGGAGAGAATTTCAACAACATCTTCGGCTCTACGCTTTAAATTCGACGAGGATGAGACTTCAGAGTGCTTCTCAGCAGGCGGCTGTTGCGAAGTACTCATCGAATGGCCTATTGGGTTGGTCGTAAACGTCGCAGTTAAAAGTCTCATGAACAGGTCCTGTACAGATATCAGTATGTGTATAAGTAATCTAGGTGTCAGAAGACTTACAGCGAGGTCCTTCCGCATTTTCCGCTGCTCCCCAAAGTTGGTGTTATCCACCTTCTCTCCCAGAACTGAAGTAAACTCAAGAAGGCCAGGTAATATTTGACGATGTGGGAATGGATTAGCAAGGATGTCTCTCAAGAATGTCATGCAATCCGTCCAGATCTCATCCATAGCATCATCTTCCACGGAGCTGGTATAATCAACCAAAAACACAACAATTTCCGTATCAAGTAATGTGGATGTCAATGTAGACTTTCGAGTCTCATCCAACACGCCTGGATTGGTTCGACTGTATATAGCATCGAAAATTGCCGGTATGGTATGCTTGGGTCTACTTCCATCAAGGACATGCAGCAGGTGAAAAGCTGCAGTGTACTGTGTGTTGCTCCCAATTGAGGCTTTCTGCCAAATTTCGATTATGGTCTCTAGGCATTCCAATGGCTCGGCGTGAAATAGATGCTCTAGCAATCTTCTTGCACGGTTTCGCATCCGGAGAGAGGTATATCCGAAGGATGCGACAGAGTCGGCGTCTGGGCTAAAGTCATCCCTGCCCCGTCCACCCCACGACCAAATCTTGAAGCAGATTCTGACAGCATCCTGAAATGACAAAAGAACGGTAAGCCTGCTGTTGGCGGTCTGAGTCCTTGAATGGTGCGTTTCCGTTGCAAAAACTCCTGAAACCATATTTCCGAAAAAACCTTGAGGCTGATCTGGGCTCTTAACGGTCGGAGCTCGAGCTTCGTCTTTGAGCAGGCGCTCATGGCCACGTGCAAGTACTAGTTCCAGTCCGTTGAGGAACGATATCAAGGTGGCTTCAGGCGCGGAGTTGGTTTTGATACTGCCATCGTACCCTTGGAACGTTTTCCGTAGGGCTTCAAATGTCTGAGAGATTTGGCTGCAAAATGTTTCGACCAGGGGGATAAGCACTTGGAATATTGTATCGGAATATAGATTTATGCACTCGGAGAGAAACACAATCCAATTATCTAAAACGGGGCGGCTATTCGGCGACACGAATGCTGCTTGCAAACAATCAAGCAACGCATTTGGCGGTGGATGTCGGCTCTCAGGCGGGATGTCAGTATGAGCAACTGCTTCCGATTGGACGGCGCCGCGATTCGACTCCGGTGAGAGTGGGCGGTGCTCGAGCTTAGGTGACATAGGCGGGCTGATCGGTGATTCTTTCTTGAGTTTTAAGGAGGCCAAGACAACATCCAATAGCGAGGCCTGCAGGAAAGGATCCGGGTCTGCCAAGGATCGCTGTAATTTGCTAATCAGATCAACTTCTAGGTTGAGATCAGCAAGGTTCGAGGAGTATGGGTTCGCCAAAATCTGATGTAGAACTGCCAATGCCGCCTGATGTAGCTGGCTAATAGATGAATTAAGTTGAGGCTCCTCCGGGTTGTGCGTCCCGTTTATTGCTCGCAAGCACACCTCCAGAAAGAACTCTTGGAGCGGAACATCGCCTTCGTGGGAACCGGTGAAATCAAACGCCTCGTCACTCTTTGGAATAAAAACTTTACTATTGGCAAGAGTTCCCCAGGTGCCCATTGTGGACCAGCGCAAAATATTTAGAAATGTCCGCAGGTAATACAGACAGTTGTCAATATCATCATCTGGAGTATATTTCAACAATGATTTTTCCGTGCCTGCGTTGCCTTGGGCTTCTGCCGGCTGTAGGAAGTTGAATCCAGCAAACTTTGAGACGAATAAATGGAATATCTTCTCGATTCCAGGAAGATTCTGGATCCAAATCCTAACAGACGTAAATAGCTGGGTTCTCTCATCCGAAAGTGCATCAAGCAAAAGGAAAAGCGGTCGGCAGAGCATAATTTCGTAATCGCCGGTACTAGGTGCTAGTCCAACCGAACTGCTATCACCCTTCAGAGGTTTCGATGCTCTACGTTCGGTATGGACTGCATTGTCGTGGAGAGTGTGGGTCCACAGAACGGCGAACCTCTGACCAGGGTCAGCATCTCGGCTTGTGAACGTCCCAGTAATGTCATGTTCCACTAAGAGGCGGCACAAGGAGGCCTCTATTTCGCGATTTGGATCTCCTAAGCAAGTTTGAAGGTGCCAAAGGCCTCTCACAGCTTCCACATGGTATTTCGGGCAGGACGGCGAGAGATATGACCAGGCGAGGCAAACCAGGGGGTCAACTAGCTTGGATATTTGTTCCGGCTTCAAGTATCGTGGGTATAAAGCCGTTACTATAACAATAATGGACGAAAAAACAGAGAATGGCGGCGGTGTGGATGCCGAAAGCTTGTTGTGGATTGCAGCAAGAAGTTCTGTGACATCTAGAGACTTAGCAACAGGAGCCGTTGTGATAAGTGCGACTAGAAGCCGAACTTTAACAGCGACATCAGCACTTGATATCGCAATGCTCAAGCTTCGGCTAGTTAGTCTCATAGCTTCGCGTAGGAGCAGCTCGGAGACCTCTTGGGCAGAAAATGGGGGCGGAGAAACATCGAGATTGCCTTGGTTGTGGACATAAAAGTGGCGCACTTTGTCCATAATGGATTTATTGTCAATGGATAGAGACGGCTGCCGGCGTTCCGATTCCGATTCGGTCGGTTTGGCTGAGATAAAAGCCCGTTCTGGTATCAGGCCTATCAAGTCCAGAACAATATTTGTTGCGAATGTTTTCACCTCAACGGAATCGATCTCCTTTGATGCAGTCTCATCCAGCATCGCCAAAAGAGTCAAAGCAGTGATCGGTGCATGGACCAAAAGCATCTCTTCTTCTCTCACATTAAAGTTCGTGAGAATAAATCTTACAAGTGCAAGCTTGTCGAGTTTGGTGTCATTCGATGCCTTGTTCGTACCCACCGCCCCAGCAATCAGTCCTGTTATTTCACTCCATATTAAACCGCTTTCCACCCCGTCAAAGAAGACACTAGCACTTCGCAGAACTTCATTGAAATCCGCTGCCGAAGTACTTTGCGATTGGTATCTCCTTACACTGCCAACCACTGGTAGAAATACTTCTGGTACAACGAGTCCCCCAATTTCCCATCGGTCCATTAGTGACAAACATATTTTGAAAGGACGAGCTCTTTCCGCTGGCGCGCGATGATCTCGAGCAATCATCTTCAAGATGCCTTGTGTCAACGGTTGAAGGCCGAAGTCCTCGAAATAACTTGTCCTTGTGGCACTTATAGACAGAGCACGGTCACGGGGACCTGCAGAAGCTGGGTCCAGTCCGCTTTCTACCTCAGGGCCCGCGATAGGCTCAGGTCCCAAGAGCCAGCTCCATAAGCGCCTATTTAAGCTCATATCTCTGCGAGCTACTACGCCAGAGGCAGCCGTCATTAGCAGCTCCAAGTCGTCCGCTTTAACTCGGTTTTGAAAGACAGTGGCGTGTAATGGTAGGTGAGTAACCAATAAGTCCAGGTACCCACGCTGTATGAGCAGTTGATCGTCCTTTAGCCCCGCTGCAAAACATCGCAGAAGCAAACCGGGCTCAGGGGTGGTGATTATCTCTGTTCCATTCACTGGTTCTTGATCAAGGTTGGGCACTGACCCGCTTCGTGATCGAGCCTCAAGTTTTGGAAGGCTGCGGACGAGGTATGCTAGAGCGCCTAGCCTGCGATTCGCTCCAGTAATCGAGGCCAGGAAAAAGCATTGCCAAAAGTATTCATCGCCAGCGGTGTTTTCGTGGCCATCCTCGCTGCCCTTTGGTCGCACAGCTTTCTTGAAATCATTAAGCAGCTTTAGTGTTGGATCAAAATCTTCGCTCGTCTCTTCTTCAAGCCCTGGTAGAAGGGCTAATATTATAGCCTTAAGTGCTGGGCGCAAGGACAGTGGATCAAGCGGTACAAGGTGTGTCTTGAGGAGGTCGAGGAACGGCGATCGCACTGTTAGGGAGGCGAAAGACAGCGTCGACGACAGCCCAGGTAGATATAGTGACAAATCTCTCGATAATGAATCCGTGCCAATTGTCGTAAATATGTAGTTGTACACTTCGATGGCCTTCTGGTGAACCCCCGAGGGTAACGTTGGGTTGAGGCATTGGGCCAGTCTTCGAGCTACGATTCCCTTAGAGGGAATGATTGTGATGTTCGCCGGGCGCGCTTGCAAGGTCTGTGTCGCATCGTCAGTTTATGTATAACTCGGAGCTTATGGGGAGCCAAACCTTCAGTACCCTTCCCAAAAACGAGATATAGTCCGCCCATTCCTGTAGCTGGCTGTCGAACAATGCTAGTGACCTATCGACACCGGTAGCGTATCTCCGGAAGGTTTTGTCTTTGCTAAGGGCTTCTTCTATTGATACACGTCAGCTCCGATTCTTATGCCTCTCTTGCGCAGTAGAGGTTACCTTCACCCCGCCATTTCCTAGAAATCGGCGATGCTCTGCCTGAATTCGTTGGCGAGGACGTCTGCTGGCGCCCTGGAGCGGGGTCAAGAGCCATTTCGAAAAGAATGTCGTTCAAGCCGTTCCGGCATGCTACAATTTATGCGCAAAACTGTCTTCGTAATTCGCGCAGCTGAATATATCTTGAACTTCGAGCGCCGAAGTGGTCGTGGCCTGAATACAGATCTCACGGCAAGTTCCACCTTACCCCTGCGCCGCGCTATTGGAGCCTCTGACGTGAACGCGGCACGGCAACGTGGGATAATCCCTGGCAGGTCCATCGATAGCTGCTCCCACCCCACATTTTGGGACACATGGAATCAACCACCAAAGACGTCGACGCGCCAACATCTTACTCCCTCCTTACGCTACTCAGGCCTTCAATATTTGGGCAGGCTAAAGAGCAGAATAATGGGATTGTTTTGCCGCATACAATGGAAGATGAAGCAGCAGCTTCCGCCGCTCTGAGCGAGGCCGATGGCAATGGAGGGGCAGCTAAGACAGAGACGGCCCCGACTGGCGCCATAGTCGACGATAACAATGACTCCAAGGAGACCCCGCCTCTGCTGCCACCGCGACTACCTCCTAGGCCAGCGCAAGTCGATTCACAGGAGCGGCCTTCGACACCATTATCGGCGAGACCCAAGCTCCAAGCCCAGCCGACCACAGCACTGTCCTCGATAGACATCCAGACACTGTCATTTCCAGACGGAAGCAGAGGAACGTTCTCATCGGCAGACAACACATCAGCTCCGTCTGCTGCTGGAACATCAGTTTTGGACTATAGCCATAGAAGGGGCTCACAGGGCGGAAACGACGCAGATGATAATGCAAGCTTGCAAACCTTCACCGGAACAACACATACTGGAGGAGGAGGAGACCTGGAAAGTCTGCTAGGAGGTTCCAACGCGCAAAGCGCAGCATGGAAAATGCTATCTGGTCAGGCGGAGACGGTCAACCCGTTTGAGACGATGGAACGCTCGGAAAATGATAAACTTGCAACATTCGAGCATGAATTCGACGAAATACATGACGTCGACAGCGAAATGGGCAACGAGGAGCAACTGCTGGAACAATTCAAGTCGAAACTCAAGCACTATATGATATTTTCGTCGGCAGGAAAGCCCATATATAGCAGGCATGGCGATGTCAACCTGATCAATGGCTACATCGGTGTCATCCAAACAATCATATCATTCTATGAAGAATCCAACGACCCCCTCCAATCTTTCTCCGCCGGCGACACCAAGTTCGTAGTATCCGCACAAGGCCCTCTCTACTTCGCCGCCATCAGCAGTCTCGGCGAAAGCGAAGCCCAACTCCGCATCCAACTCGACGCCCTCTACATGCAAATCCTGTCCACCCTCACCCTTCCCCGCCTAACCCACATCTTCACTAACCGTCCCTCCACCGACCTCCGCCGCCCCCTCGAAGGCACCGACGTCCTCCTCTCCTCTCTCGCCGACACCTTCACCAAGGGCTCGGCGTCCACCCTCCTCTCCGCGCTCGAGTGTCTCAAGATCCGCAAATCCCACCGCCACACCATCAACTCCACCCTCCTCAAAACCCGCACCGACAAGCTCCTCTACGGCCTCATCGTCGCCGGCGGCCGCCTCGTCAGCGTCGTCCGCCCAAAACGCCACTCCCTACACCCAAGCGACCTCCAGCTCATCTTCAACATGCTCTTCGAAGCAAAGAGCATCCGCTCCGGCGGCGGCGAAAACTGGATCCCCCTCTGTCTCCCCGGCTTCAACAACACGGGGTACGTGTACATGTACGTCTCCTTCCTCGACGATGAAGCCGACACCTCCGATTCCACCTTCACTACCCCCGAAACTAGCAACAGCCGCGACAACGCCATCGCCGTCCTCCTCATCAGCACCGACAAGGAGAGTTTCTACGAGCTCAAGCAAATGCGCGATGCTGTCGTCGCGCAGCTGCATAAAACAGGCAGTCTGGAAATCATCAAAGCCGCTGTTCGCGCGGGGCGCCCTAGCACCACTGATATCGTCCCTGGGACCCAGCTAAGGCATTTTCTGTATAAGAGTCGCGCGAATGTGCAGTTCACTACTAGTAGCTATGCGCCGCATTTTAACTCTCTTATTTCCCACCGCCGGTATGCCCCCCTCACCCACCAAACACGCAAGACCCAAGCTAACCCGCGCCCCGCAGCCTACACACTCTCTACCAAACCCTCCACGCCACCTCCCACGCACGCACCACCCACACCAAAGTCCTGCACTGCGTCTCCAAGACCTCCGTCGCGCTCGTCTGGGCAACGCCCGTGTTCGAGTTCTACTGCGTCGCGGGCCCGAATTGTGCGAGGACGGCGCTGCTGATGGGGGCCAGTCGCGTGGTGCAGTGGGTGAGGAGGGAGGAGGAGAGGTTGTTTATTATTGGGG
>LNAR01002012.1:0-38676 GCA_001630585.1 Pseudogymnoascus sp. BL549 | reverse complement strand
CCCGCCCCGCCCCCGCCGACAACCCCGCCCCATCAACCTCCTTCTCCATCCCCTCCTCCCCCACCTTCCGCCGCACCACCTTCCTCGGCGCCCTCGTCGCCATCAACATCTCCCTCGCCCTCTACACAACCCTTGTCCACCAACGCGGCGTCCTCGACGTCCTCTCCTTCCTCCGCTACGACTACGAAGCCACCTACCTCACCGAACGCGGCCTCTTCATCCCCGACACCGTCGCTGACGCCCCGTTCGCCGCATTCCTCATGCCCTGCCACTCTACACCGTGGCGCTCGCACCTCGTGCACCCGACTCTCAACGCCTGGGCGCTGACCTGTGAGCCACCCCTCGACATCCCAGCCGGGACGCCCGAGCGCGCCGCGTACCGCGACGAGGCGGACAGGTTCTTTGATGACCCGAAGGGCTTCCTTAGTCGCGAGGTGGGGAGCCGCGAGAAGCCGTGGCCGCAGTACGTGGTTGGGTTTGAGGGGATTGAGGGGGCGTTAGTGGAGTGGCATGAGGAGACGGGGAGTTTGTACGAGGTGGTGAGGAAGTGGGATGGGTTTAATAGCCATTGGCATGATGATGAGCGACGCCAGGGGAGGGTTGTGGTGTGGGAGTTTAAGGAGAGGGTGAAGGCTTAGTTTGAAAGCTGGGGTTTGGAAAGCTCTCACTGTGACGAGTGTGTGTATTATATTTATTTGTACTATATAGAGAGGCTCAGTTAGAGTAATATTATCTGCCGGTACAGGGTTCAACTTGATGTTGTGAGTGTAGTTCAAGCTACACATGAGAATACTTTTGGAGAGACTCGCAGCTTTTTCTCCTACCGAGAAATTAAAGGGAGGTCAAACCCAGAACTTATGGCTTAATGCACACACAACGGTGTCACGTTCAACTATGGTTCTATTAGAAACCACTTTCCAGCCCGCGGATTGAACTTCAACTACGCCTTCCAGATCCGGATGTACTACCCACCCAGTTTTGCTGCTCAATTCTACTCTCACCATCTGTGTTCCTTCTCATCATATTTCTCTTTGTTGCCGCGTCTTCTCACCGTCTCTGATATTTCTCGCCACCTCACTCCATAGTTCTGACAAAGGTGGATGCGATGAGGCTCAACTACATGCCTTTAGGCGGAATCGAAGCAGGCGAAGAAGATCTACCGCCGGTAGATGACATATGCAGACGTTTGCCCGGAGTATTCTTAGGGATTCTGATCGGTAAAATGTACTGTTGGGGTCTGACGAATATAAGGTTTTGGGATTTAATTGTGTAGCTGGGTTCTACTACAACCACGGGACGAAAGGGCAATATGCCCTTCTAATATGGCACCTTAACCCCACCAACCCGAACCTTCGCCTTCACAACAGCCTTCAAAACCCTGCATACCGCATCAGCAACATGAAATATTCCTCCCCCCGTCCTTCGCAACAGCAACATTCCGTCCTTGGAAATCACAAACGCCCCCCGCTTCACCCGCCCTTTGGCATCTACATACCCCATCACCCGTAACAACTTGCCGCCTGGGTCACTGAGGAGGTCACAGTCTATTTCATCCCTCCTGTCTTGTAGGGAAGCGTTTGTGGCCACTGAGCTAGTCGTCAAACCATAGAGTGTCATGTTTGCACCAGGAGCAGCGTAGGATGAATTTATTATTTCGCTGGCGAAGTCGCAGGCTTGGTTATCAGTTCAGAATGCAATTTTCTTGGGGGAATAATGCAGCGAGGGATGGTGTAGGGGTGGAGAAGTGAGGACAAGAATACCTTCATCTTCGGCTCGTGGTTTGAATGTCCAAACCACGATTCCGCTTTCACTTTCATTTAAAATATCCATAAGGGTTTTGGGAGTTCCGTCTTGCAAGCGAATCTTAAATGCAAAGACGCCTGTAGTTGAGACTTCTTCACCAACCACAGAGGCGGGCGTCACTGTTGGGATAGAAGACGTAGTGCCCCTGGATCGAGGAGAACTTCTCGTCCTGATTTTTGTCTTCGCTCTGGGCACTGCCTTGTGGCTACGGTTGCGGTTAAGGGAAAATATCGTCGCCATATTCTAGATTCATGAAGGTGACGTGGCAGTTCTAATTTCTAACATTTGAGGGGGGAGCAGAGCGGTTTATATATACCCCTGGTGGTCATGTGATTGTTGAAGGCAAGCTCAGCCACCACATACAAGTTTCACAAGGTTTATGCCTTGTAATAATATTGCTGTTATAATCACTATATCTCTGTGGTTTTTTAGAGGTTCATAGCTACACATTCGTCGATGCTGGCAAAGAACACTCAGGGGTAGTCAACACACGTGACTTCGCGTCAAGACGTGTCGTCCCCCATTAGACGCCACTGTCCATCGGGCGTCTCCTGAACAATACCAGCCGATTCTAACGTAACCACTCATGCCATTTACTCGCCTTCTGTGAAATATCTGACGCCCTGCATACAGTAGTTTTCCGGCCCAAACAGCAACACCAATTGTACTTGAGACACGTCCCCAAGTAAAAACATGGCCCCAACGCGCCCCGCCCAGAACGGGCCTACGCCCAAAACCGCCCCAACCACACAGAATAACGGTATCAAGAAGGCTTCAAAGCCTAGCGAGCAGCAACTCTACGTTGTCTCGCGCCAGACGAACGATCCCGAGGGCGTGCACGATAACAATGAGATTGTTGGCACCTTCAAGACTCTCGCGGCCGCTAATGCGGCCGCCCGCGATGACCTGATTAAAGGTTGGGGACGGGACTACTTTGATGCGTACGAGGAGAGCGAGGTGGATGGTATGGTGCATGTCATTGCTGCCTGCCCCGATGGCGAGGAGATGGTTGTCCTTGTCGAGAAATCTTCAATGAAGGGGGCGGCACCACTACCGAAGCCGATCGAGCTCTACACCTATACCGTGAGACGTGAAACTATACATCCCCCCCCCCATTATAACGATGTTGAGATCATAGGTACTTATGACACTCTGGCTGCTGCCAATCAGGTTGCGCGCAACGATATGATGGGGGAGGGGGAGAGGCACTTATTCGATTTATACGATGTGGAGGTAGTGGATGGGATGGTGCGTGTTGATGCTACGTTCGTGGAAGGAGAGAGAATGGCTGTGCGCATAGAGAAAACGAAGGTAAATAAGGGCGACGTGGCTGGGAACGCTCCGGGCGATAACATGGCCGTTGGTGTCCCAGAGGAGATCACTGTCTACCATGTCACGAGGCACACCATCGATTACCACCATGACCCTGACGGAGGTATGCAACATAAGGAGATCAAGGGGACATTCCTGTCACTTGCGCAGGCGAATGAGTGCGCGAGGAGAGATTTGTTGGATGAGTGGGACGATGACTTTTTCGAGGAGTACGAGGAGACGGTGCACAGCGGAATGGTCACGATCAAGACTAATTGTCCGGAGGGAGAGGAGATGAATGTTTATGTGGAGAAGGGGAAGTTGTTTACTCGTGGTATGAACCTAGCGGGGTTGCATGAGCTGGAGGAGGAGCTGGAGGGGTCTGCGGATGGGTCTGCAGATGAGGCTGCGGTTGAGTCTACGGATGAGTCTACGGATGAGTCTGCGGATGAGTCTGATGAACATTGATTGTGAGCGGCTGCACCTTGAGAAGAACTTCTGTTGGGTAGACCCTCTTTGGGCATGACCTTATTTATACCCCTTTAATAACACGATGATATTTTCTGTACAGCAAGCTATGGTAGCTTAGAGCAACTTCCCACGGTGTTACTACAAATCTACAAAACCCAGCCTTTCATGAGCACATAGAACACGCAGCAAGATCTTCGTCGACGGAGGTCATCTCCTACTCGCTGTCTTACACCACTGGCGTGAAATGGTATAAAGGTTGTGTTATATCTTATCAATAACCGGCCCCCTGAGGCGGTGGCACACGACCGAACGTGAAGCATTCAGGGTGTACACATGCGAAGGACCATGAAAATGGCTTTCTCGTAATTTCAAATTCTCTCCTGTCGAGATATACAGACGACTCGCATTTGTGTCTTGCCAAAAGCAATGGACAGTAAGAAACGGCCCGGTAGCGAGAAAGGAGTGCGGTGGCGGAAAGGATGCAGGTGATAAGAGGGCGTGGCAAGAGGTATCAGACATAGTGAGAAAGGGAGGCCGTGAGGTGACGTCCATGAAATAGAATCTAACCCCGCGAGAATATCATTCATTCGTAGGCTCAGGGTCCTCCCGTCAGCCCCTGACCCATTCGTTGGTAGCAGAATTGTCCTCTTGGTACGAACGTAGTTATAATTCAACCGTCCAATTAATATTCGTGAATTGTGAGTAAAACTCGGATTAAACTGTTCGTATCTTTACCTCTTATCCCAATCAGCCGTATCTGTCCGTATCTCCCGTATCTTGCAAAGGGCATGCGTTTTCTTATCTTTGTGTTGATAGAGGGTGACCAAGGGGGGTCACCAACAGGCACTCAACAAAATAGTCATAAATAATTTCACTGTCTACACAATTTCCTCCGACGCCCTGCGTTTCTCCCCATCCTCATACATCATCCCCCCGCCCTTCTCATTCTCATCGCTATCGCTTGAGCCAGCCAGATGCGGGTTATCAATCGCATCTCCGACTTCAAGCCATATAGCGCTGACTGCCGGCACGAGGGTAATTCGGCACAGAACGTAGTACAATATACCTGCCACAATTACGCCACAGAAAAAGCCTGGATTGTACAAGACTGCGCTTCAAACGTGTTGTGTGTTGTGTGCGTCGTTCGGCCCCAGACAAGACAAGAGGTTTGCTACCGCCGATGTGCGTCATTATTCAGCGTCAGATTCTTTGCTGTCATTGCGTGCCATTGTTTGGAGCCAATTCCTTTCTTGTCGTTTTCACGCCATTGTCCATTGCCAGGCCTTTTCCCACCAGCGGTCCGTCATTATTCAATGCCAAATCTTTTGCCGCCGTTCCAGGTGCATTTGCGATCCACCACGCCTTTGTCAGGATTTTTGCACTCAACAACAAAGCCCTCAGCGCTGAAACGAGGTGGCGTGAGATTTTATAAAGAAAATTGATGCCGAATGCCAGTATTATACCTTTCTGAATCGCCGTCAATCTTCTAGTGAAAGAAACGGATTCTCTGGCGCCCGCCGCAGCTCCTTTGTTGACTGGGGTACGCCGCGTATATTTGAGATCAAGCGGTACATAGGCCGGTCCAGAAGCTGTGAAATACAAACTCGTTGAAGGAACATAACGTGACAGATATCTGAATAGATGTCTTTGTCAATCTCCAGTCTTGTTCTCCCACAATGGGTTTCGTGTCTATGATCCAATCCAGAAACCATTATTGATGGACTACTGGAGAACTGAAAGAATATGATAGGACAAGTATATGAATAGATGTCTTTATCCATCTCGTGCTGTTCAACTTGGAGAAGTTTCGTATGTGAATCTCATCTGAACAACATCGTTGTTTGTTCATGACGCCCTTTCTCCCCAACACTGTTGCCATGAGCATTTTGTGAATGAAGGTTCAATGAGTATATGATCCATCCCAGCTCCTTCTGTTGTTGTCTTCTTCTCCTTCTTCTTCCTTCCTGCAGTCACATCATTTCTCTGTCAATGAAGCTCTCCACTGCTTCTTGATCTTCATCGTCGCAAAACGTAGGGTAGACCCTGCTTGCGGTGAATCGGGAAATCTCTCATGTGTGGGCGTGACATCTAGACCTCTCATGTGGGAATCTGAGCGATTTCGCCCCGTTTGTGCAGCCTAATATTGAACGCCTCTATCTGATGGTTACATAGGTGCGCGCATATTCTTTGAGCGGCCAAGGACAGTTCAACAAGCAGGATGGTGCTGTGGCAGGGGCCATCTTCACGTGTTACAGGTGCTCTGGGTGTGACAGTCGAAAGTATAAATCCCATCATAACATTTGCCAGGTTAGGAGCAGCTACGAGGGGAAAACGACTAGGTCGGTGTCTGTGATATCCCTCTGAATCACTGAATCAGCATCCAATTCATTCCTGATTCTCCCATCAATTTCATTTAGATCCATACCACTCACCCACTGCTCTGTGAGCTCAACCACATAAAATGTGCAATCTCGATGACAGTTACTATGCAGTCTGCACCCATTTTGGCCCGAAGATTGTTACGAGCCATTGTGCACGCGGCCTAACTCACAGCGGCTGCTCCAAAACCGGCTGTTGGGACAGCAAGGTCGGTGGAATCACGCGGATCATTTCGCTGTGTCCGGGATGCACGATCAGGACGCGAAGAGAGTCCAGTCACTCTGGGCAACTTCAGCCAGAAAGTGGACGTCCGGCGAGTCAGATCAACAATGATGACATTGGAGTAAGAAGCGAGGCAAGCAAAGGGGGCGGCAAAGACAGAGCAATCTGGTTGAGGA
The DNA here is from genome assembly GCA_001630585.1 of Pseudogymnoascus sp. BL549. Lineage (NCBI taxonomy): Eukaryota > Fungi > Ascomycota > Leotiomycetes > Thelebolales > Thelebolaceae > Pseudogymnoascus > Pseudogymnoascus sp. BL549. Next base: position 32,314 of record LNAR01002012.1, on the reverse strand, counting down.
GGCTTGGCACGATTTGGAATCGAGCGGAAGACAGGTGAGTTCAAAAGTGAGAGGGGGTCGAAGAAAATCAGAATACTAATGAAAACGCAGCTGGATCCGATGGCTCACAATGAATTTTGCACAATGAAGTAGCAAATGTGGTTCTTTCGCGGGCGAATGATTGGAGCCGGGAATGCAGATGCTCATGGATGTTGGAAAGGCAGCTCGTTGAGCGATGCTGCCGGCAACGTGGTGGGCTGCTAGGACGAAGAAGGGTCATAAGTTATAACACCAAATAGCAGGTGCTATGCACACAGCAATGAATAAAGACGCTGGCTGTCGTGCTGCCCCTTCACTTGTAAACTATGGCCCATGGTGTCGTATATGTGTGATGATCTGTCTTGCCTAGTGATGATAAAATATGTGCTATTGTAGCGGCAACGTCCCATAGCCCCAAATAGCTTCAGGTCTCACGAGTAGGAAGGACATAACGCCAGGCTAATACAGAGCAAAAAAAGGACAAAAAAAAAGACAAAAGAAGAACTGTACACATTAGATGTGTACAGAGAAGAACCCACCTCACTGTGGCCGCTTCCTTACTTTTAGGGAATTTACAAGGGGCAATTCCCCAATTCTGAATTCGAACCCGAAGCCTCGAATTCGGAATTGGAGGCACTATCATTGATGTAGAACACTTCCCATATTAGAGACGGACTTTTTGGAACTTATATACCCTCCACACTCCACGTAAGGGTGTGGTACCTGGGAAAGCTGGGAAAGTATTGGGAACCACCACAACCACAAAGAAAACATGGGAAATAACGTGACACCTCGATGAACAACGTAATGAAATAACTTAGCCTTTGCTCGCATCTTTATTCGAGAACCTAACACAAAGAATAGTCTCATTATCAATAATCGAGAACTTTGTTCCCAAGTATTCATCCATCGTCGTCATCAAAGGTTAATATCACGGCGCCGGAAGAACCAATGTCCGTCAGGGTCAATGCCGCCATCAGACCCATAACCCTGTAATTACCGTCCCCTGTAATGATAAAGCGAATACCCCGTTATCTCCTCCATGCATTCTGGGGCAATGCTTAATTAACAGATTTCTTCTTGGGATTAGATGGACAGGTGTCATCGTCATATACAGGTGCGCTACAGATTGAGGGCGCCGCAGCCTCCATACGCTTGTTGCTACGACATTGGCTCGACAGATAGCCCCACACGCCCAGGTCGGCGATAGAGAGGCGGTTTGGAAAGTTGGCGGCCGGCACGGTGTGCCTCGATACCTTCAACATGCCTATTCGATGGCGATCGCAGAGCGTGGTCATAGGTGTCCTCCTCATATTCATATTCTTCTTTGTGTCACAGAAAGAGCGGCTGGGACCCGTCAATCCAGGTAATGGGAACTCCGGGGGAATACCCCCCGAGGGCCAATTCGACGAGAAGATGGAAGAGAAATTCATAGGGGAGCTGGATACATTCTATGGCGAGCTTAAGAAGTAAGCATATCTGTATATGTGGAGTCAAACCTGTGCGCGAGACTAATTACGTGACACAGGTCCAAAGGCGCAGGAGCAATATATACCCCGACCCTGAAGAACCTCGACACAAATGCTACGATTATGGACCAAATAAGATATCCCAACGCATTAAACCCGCCAGCAATTGAGGCGCCATATAGCCCTGTACCAGCTAAATCATACTCCCCTCAATATGAGATCCAAGACAAGAAGCAATGGGCAGTCAGTCACCCAGCAAGATTCACGCACTGTGGCAGCCCTTGGAGCAATTTTGGTATATCAGACGACATTCAAACCTTTGCAGGTAATCCCAAGGGATTTCCTTCCCCAGCATTTGGAGACCGCGATGCGCTCGACTGGGAGAAATATATGTGCTTTGATAGACAAGGACGATATGGTCGATATGGCTACATAGAAGGGAAGGGGAAATCGGAGATCAAGCCAGCGATTCACTGGGAGTCTGTTAACTGGGGAGCGCTTCAGGATCATTGCCTTTACAAGAATGTTGAGCGATTCCCGATGCCCCGTACCGAACCTGGACAGAACCTGAAGGGGTTGGGTTGGATGTCGCCAATGGATCGTTCACATATGAAGCGAGGCATTCAGAAGAGACAGGATCCTGCGAAGGGAGAGATTCCACGGCCGGATCCGAATAGGGTGCCCCCACCGCCAGTCGCAAACAGAACCGCCATCCTTATCCGTGCCCGCTACGACACTGTCTATAGGGAGAATGACATGCTCAATATCCGAGCTATGATCAATGAACTCTCCTTCAAGACAGGAGGCGAGTACCAGGTTTACCTTTTAGTCGAGGTCGAAGACTGCGACGACGCGACATGGACAGACAAGACTCTTTACAATGCTGCAGTCGCCAGATCTGTTCCCGCCGAATTCAGCGAAATGGCACACATTTACACCGAGCGTCTTCTTCGCTCGTGGTATCCCAAGATGCCTTCCCAAGCCGATATCGGCGGACCTGTCCTTGAGAAACTTGAATGGCTTCCCATTCAACGATTTGCTCATCTCAACCCCTCCTATTCCTATTTCTGGAACTGGGATCTCAACGTGCGCTTCACAGGGCACTACTACGACCTTGCCAAGTCGCTGCCGCGGTTCGCACAGCGCCAGCCCCGAAAGTGTCTCTGGGAGCGCAACGAGCGTCTCGCCACGCCCTCCCTCGATGGCCCCTACGAGACCGTCTTCCGCGACAAGGTCGAGAAAGAATCGGACCCCGAGGCCATCATCTGGGATGTCCCCGTTGTCCCTGAGTTTGAGCAGCAAGGCCCCAAGCGGCCACCTGCTGAGGAGGCGAAGAACGAGCATTTCATGTGGGGACTAGGTGAGAAGGCAGATCTCATCACGCTGTTCCCGATCTTCAATCCGGTGGGAACAACGTGGAGTGGCCGCAATGACGTGTGGGGTTATGAGCATGGCAAAAACTTGGCGCGGCGTGCGACGGCTGGGACGTTCGGGATAGCGTCGAAGAGGCTCCTAGATCTTATGCAAAAAGAGTCTCTTGAGGGGCGCTTCCTCAACGCCGAGATGGCTGCCCCCACGGTGGCGCTGTTGCATGGGCTGAAAGCGGTCTATGCACCCCAGCCGATCTGGTTCGAAAATGAGTGGGAGGGCGAGGGCCTTCGGAAGTACTTTAACTCGGGCCCGAGGAAGGAGGTGGGGAGTAGCCAGAAGAGTTTATACGGTGGTGGGAAGAAGGGCATGCTTTGGGAGGGAAGTACGTTTGATACCAATTCGAAAGTAGCCGCCAAGATGTGGGATAAGTGGATGGGGGTGGGGGAGGGTGCGGCTGAGGTACGTCGATATGCAGTTACGATATGCAGTTACTAACTTTGTGCTTTCAGTTCGAGAAGAAACACGGTCGCATATGCCTCCCGCCCATGCTACTCTTCCCCATCCAGGACAAATCACCCGTCGTGTGGAAGTTTACGCCGCCACCGGCTGGCGCTAAAAGTGCGAAGAATTGACCAAGTCCAGATAACGAAGGGACTTTTTCATGTATATATTTATTTGTCCTGTTTTTGACAAGGTCTGGTGTCGACTGTACAGATATACGAGTTCATTGGATAACGGCGTTTGGGAGGGGATCTAGATTTCCATGTAGTGGGGACTGCATATTGGGGAAAACTTACGTGCGCATGGCAGTTATGGATTTTCTATTATGGGAATCGTGGGGGTCAAGTAGAACATGTAGCAAAACGACAATGAAATATTATGAACGAACGCCTCTTTTCCCAATGTATAACGATCGTCCTCTGACATCATTGACTTTCACCGCCACGGGTCGACAGTCACCCTCGAAAACTGCCGTCGGGTACGATTATGAGGGGTATAGTGGGGAAGCACGACACTAATCCCCGCACCCCACACCCCGCCTCCAACTCAAAAGGGGTGAGAATATGGATACACTGGGGTAACAGTAACACAGTAGCACAGGATATGGAGCTATATATGATCTCCTCTGCCCCATCTGATTGCCTTTGGGCCCATTTCCTTACCATATCTCGCCTTTCAGTGCACGAAACCCCTTGAATAAGACTACAATGGCATCCGTCGAAGCGGCAAAGGTTAATGAGGTGCCGCCTGTCGGAGACAACAAGAAAAGTTCAGACCATGTGGAGAACACGGAAGCCGGTGTCAAGGTAGACCAGTTCGATGGAGAGCGAGTAATTGTCACAGAGCAAGATGTGAGTCCATCTCCCAAATATCTCTTCGACGAGATTTGTCGACTAACGGTTACCAACAGAACAGAATCATCCTCCGAAAAACAGACAAAACAATTTTGACAATCCTTATATGGGTTTACTTTCTTCAAGTTAGTACATTCCCCTTCACTCTCCTACAACCCATTAACCTGTCCCAGATCCTCGACAAATCAGTCCTCGGATATGCCTCCCTCTTCGGTCTCCAACAAGACACCGGTCTCAAAGGCTCAGAATACTCAATGGTCGGCTCCATATCCCCAATCGCACAACTATGCTGGCTCCCCTTTACCTCGGCTGTTATTGTCAAGGTCCCCCATCGTATTCTGATGCCCATCCTCATTTTTGGCTGGGGACTTGCACAAACATGCATGGCCGCATCCCACAGCTACGCCGGGCTCGTCACCACCCGTTTCTTCCTCGGCCTCTTCGAAGCTGCCTGCCTTCCACTTTTCGGTGTCATAACTGGTCAGTGGTATCGTCGTGCTGAACAACCTGTTCGTATCGCGGCTTGGTATGGAACCAACGGTATTGCAACGATTGTCGCAGCTGGTCTTTCATTTGGTCTAGCCCATATCCCTAGCAGCACCCTCAAGTCATGGCAGATGTAGGTTTTATCCACCCCCTCGATGAAAGCACAGCTACTAATTCGTAAACAGTATTTTCCTCTTCGTCGGCCTCGTCACAGTCGTCACCGCCCCCTTCGTATACTGGAAACTCGACAACGACGTCGAAAGCGCCCGCTTCCTCACCGACCACCAGCGCGCCCAAGCCATCGAGCGTCTCCGCGCAAACAACACTGGTATCGGCTCACGTGAATTCAACTGGAGCCAAGTTCTCGAGGTCTTCCTCGACCTAAAGACGTACCTGTGGTTTATCCTCTCCCTCCTCGTCAATGTCGGGGCTGCCGTGACCAATGTCTTCGGTCCACTCATCCTCAGCGGTCTGGGAATGGATAAATCCATCACCTCTCTCCTCAATATGCCTTTCGGCGCTGTTCAATTCCTAGTTATCCTTGCCTCGAGTTACGCGGCTCAGAAAGCGAAGCTTAAGGGCGCCGTCCTGCTCGTCCTCATGCTTCCCGTCGTCGCCGGACTGGCGGTTCTCTACGCTCTCCCGCGCGACAGCGCCCACCTCGCCCCCAACCTTGTCGGATACTACCTCCTCGCCTTCCTCTTTGGCGGTAACCCCCTCCTCGTCACCTGGATCATTGGCAACACCGCCGGGACAACCAAGAAGACCGTTCTCATGGTAATCTACAACATCGGCAGCTCAGCCGGCAACATCATCGGCCCTTTGCTATTCAACCAAAAAGACGCTCCCGGTTATCTTCCCGGTCTGCGCGCGGTCTTGGGCTTGTTCTGTGCCATGGTTGTGGCGATTCTGATGCAGTGGTTCTTGCTGTTTACGATGAACAAGGCGCAGGAGAGAAAGAGGGTTGCGAATGGGAAGCCGGCGAAGCTGACGGATCGGTCGATGATGAATCATTATGAGGCGCAGGATGAGATGGATAGCGGGAATGGTGATGCGGCGTTGTACGATCTGACTGATCGTAAGAACGATGAGTTTGTGTATATTTACTGATAGAATAGAGCATGTTATGGCCTAGTGTTTTTGGTTATTTTAGGTGAACGGGAGATTGATAAGACAATATTTATGATTTAAAACGATTTTTATTATTGAGCAATAAATGATTACTGCCCATTTAATGACCTACTACTCGTATGTTGGCAGATTTTCCGAGTATACATTGGATTAATAGCCATGTAGATAATTTCATATTACTCGAAATTAGAATCAAAGGCATGTCACAATATCTGGGGCGCAAAAATATATGCAATGCTGGTCTTATGATTCCAATGATCACCACAGACCATATATAGTCCCCATCCCCAGTCAATCTATAGTCAATTTCTCAGATCCCATCACTCCTACTCCCGTAAAAAAACGCCCATCATACCATTCGTCTCAGCTCCCTTCAGGCCAAGTTTGGTAGGGCGCCGGGGGAAATGCCAAATATAACCGTAAACCCCCATCCCATCCATCAGTCCCTCTTCCCCATAAAGATAAAATAACCAGGGAGAAATACGTCCAAAGAGCAAAAAAAGGGGTATTCACAATTGTCCCGAGCGCCCTCCCGCCGGCCAATTCCCAGCGTGCATGCGAGACGCCAATATATACAAAACCCCCCTCCGCCTGTAACCATGCACGGTCGTGCAGGTCAAAATCCGCGCCCATTGGCATCCTATTGATTCCCATCCCCGAGGGTCAATCCGCAAACGCCATAATCATGCTTCCCAGTAGTAGTTTTTCTCAATGATGATGAAAGGGTTCGTGCGTGAGTAAACAAAACAGTGCACATGAAAAAAGAAAGAACAGAACAACAAGGGCTGCATGAGCAGCCGAAACGTGGAGAAATAGTTAAAAATGGGGTACAGGAAACAAGAGCCTCAAGGACAATAAAAATATTCCACGGTATGGTATACTCGACCCAACCTCGCCCATCTCATGGGCGAGTGGGGAGTCCCAATTTTGAAAAGCAGTTTAGCTTATCCGGTAAGCTGAAACTATATTTGTACGGACCGTCATGGACCAAGCTCATTGCTTTGGAGGCGTATTAGTGATAGTAGGTGTTGTGCCTCCGCTATGGTTGCTAGACGGACGAGAGCGTTGCTGCTGAGGTTGAGACTTATGCTTGGCGATGACGGCTAGCTTCCTGCGGAGCGTGAGGAGGCGACCTCTAACCATGGCGACAACTGTTATTAGTTAGCAATTGCTCCAAAACGACTATATTAAGGGCAGAAGAACTCACGTTTCTTCACAGCGTCCCGATCATCGACATTGATGCCATTCACGGGATCGTCTGGGTCTTTCTCTGAAACTTGCGTGGCGTTGGCCTTCTTTTGGGGCTCGTCATCATCCTTTTCGAGGATTGCTTCCAGCATACGAATTGCAGTTACATATGAGAGTTCGCAGCCGGTCAGGTCTTCGTTTGCAATCTCGTTGATAGCGGCCGATCGACTCATTTCGATGGCTCTATCGTACATCAGCCTTTCGGCTGTTGTACCAGCGCTAAGAAAAACACCATCGGCTGTTGAGCTATCCCCTCCTTCCATTCTCGAGTCTTCAGTGTGGTTGCTTGGATGGCCTGGATGATCCTCAGGGAGTTGTCTCTGGGCATTAATAAGCTTTAATCGAGAAAACTCTGCCTTTTCAAGGACTTCGTTAAATCGGCTCCGCATCCATTGAACAGCACTATTTATACGGGCTGCCGCGACAGCAGTCTCAGTCTTCACCGCAGTGGCGCTACTGGCTGCCTCTGCCCTCTTCTTCTTGTTCCACCATGAATTTGCAATGCCCATCGACTTTGCCAGCAGAGTTAGGGATTTAACGTATAAAACCAGCGCTTCCTCTGACAAGGAAACGATCGCATCAGGAGTGAGTCCATCATCTTCTGGGTCCGCATCGACTGCGTTATTTCCACCCAGGCCGTGATTCATTGACGGTGCAAGCGGGATCAGCTGCTTGTACTTGACCTCTGCAAAGCCATACACAACATCAGATCTGGTTGCCAACGCTTCAATCCGATCGCCTATTTTGACATCCTCATCGCTTGATTTCACGGGCTTACCGTCAGTGATCATGCCAGCGATACCCGGAGAAGCCCCAAATCCTGTAAATGCACCATATATTTGAGGTGGCGACTGTCCTCTCAATAGTTGTGGTGCATACCCAGAAATTCCGAAAAGTCTAAGGCTCGCATTTGATATTGCTTTTGTGATCGCAGAAGTAGCCGAGCTAGGGCTGCCGTAAGTGCGTTCGTAGGAAGATTTGCGGTGAGGGTTTTGTTTTCCCTGGGCTATTTGCATGCCACTGGGAGAAATCGGTGGTGAGGCTGCAGGCTGGTTGGACGATGGTGTCCCTTCTGTCTGCGCTCTCCTCCTCATGTTCGCTCTTGGTGAGATTGGTTGTGCTGCTGCTGCCCCTGACATTCTAGCATTGGCGTCCAGCTCATCAGCGAAAGAGTTAACCTCGACGTAGTTTTTCTCTACAACAATATATTCGCGCTCATCCCTCACGTCCTGGGCAGCTCTCTCTTTCTCATCTTTCTTTGAATTTTCATTGCGCGTGGGAACTCGTTTCCTCTCGTTTAATAATGAAGAGCCCGGCGACGGGGAGTCTTGGCTCCTGCCTCGAACCATGTCAACTGGGCCAGCGCTTGGCCGGCTTTCCATAGCTTCTGTATTTGTAGGATATCTATTTGGGGCAGTGCTTGATGTATGTATCACTGGCCTCCGTGAGGTAGTGGGTGGACCAAGGTTGGTCTGTAACCGCTCAGCCTGCGCTCTGGGTGGAGTACCGTGAGGTTGCCGTGTTCTATGTTGCGCCTCGTCAAGTGTATCTGTAGGGAATGCTCTTGCAGTACTTGACGCGTGTTGTTGCGGCAATATCCCAGTAGGCCGTGTATCATTCTCGCTGACGCCTCTACGAGATAACCTGGCCGAAAATTGACCACTTGTAGATTCCGGTTCTTCGGTCCTTTGCGTCGGGCGGATTTCTTCAGGTCTGTCGTCTCCTACTAGGCCACGGATATTATTCACTATTATTGGATGAGCAAAGAAGTTATCGAAGCTAAGACGCTCAACAGGGTTCTTCCTGAGAAGTCCTTGGATAACGTCCTTCAAGTCGTCGCTGATGGCAATACTTGAATCCCATGGAAGGTCTTCAGACTGCATCTCTATCTTCCTGAGGAGCTCGACATGATTTGCTGCACGGAATGGAGGCCTGCCGGTCACCATTTCGTACATCACCGTGCCAACAGACCATAAATCGGCCTTTGCGTCGTACTTCTCATACCGCAATATCTCAGGCGCCATATAGAGCGGCGAACCACAGAGCGTCTCTGCTAGACTTGCCGCTGGGAGAGACCTTGCGAAGCCGAAATCGGCCAACTTCAGCATCGGAAGTGAGAGTAATCCGGCGGCTGGAATCAGAGACTCGACGCTCGGCGACATGAGTAGAGGGCTTTGAGGGTGTGCTGACATATACTGCGGTGACGGCAGTAGCAGCATATTCTGTGGTTTGACATCGCGATGAATGAAGTTCCTATCTCGAAGAAACTCCAGAGCGCTTGCAAGTTGCTTGAGGAAGTGCACGCTGATCACTTCGTTCAGTCCACCTTTCTCTGGATTTGGATACTTCCTCGCCATATCCGCAGTCGCCGCATTTGTCAAGAACTTGGAGCGTTTCCTGATGAATAACGACAAGTCACCCAGCTCGCAGTATTCCATTACCAGGTGTATATGTGTATCGGTTTGATGGCGGCCCAACAGGGCGACGATATGAGGATGTTGGAGAGATTGGAGGATGTCGATTTCTTGGTTGAGGTTCTCTTTTAACTTCCGGTTTAGTTTCGCCAAATTGACGGATTTGATGGCAACAAGAGCACGAGTTGTCTGCATGAGTGTGACAGTTAGTTAGGGTACTTCATGGTATATGGGTTGCACATAGGTTTGGGCAGTGCTTCAGTCACTCAGACGTTGCGGTCGTGGGCCAGGCTTTAACCAAGCGCAACATGGGGTTGGGGGTTCACATACCCGTCGGTGAGCTCTATATACCGTGGCAAAGCTTCCCTTGCCTATCTCAGTATCTATCCTGTATGCCCCCACCAATGTGTCGTTCATCCGCGATGAGGAGGACCTCGAGCTTTGAGAAAATGCCATGTTGGATGGCCGGTGGTACCTTGCTGGGTATGAGCCGGATCTCGAGCACTCTTCCCCGACCACGTTGAGCAAAGCTATCCAGCTCCTGTGTTAATGCATGTACACCCTCGATGTGAAGCGATGGCTCTGGCTTCGGTAGGTCGTGGGTTTCGTATATAAAGGTAGCTGCTGTGAGCTATCAACCAATGAAGTCGGGAAGCGTGTGGTGTGTGGCGTGTAGCTGCACGATCAGGCCAGCCGGATCTGCGTACAACGTCTTGCAAAGAAGTATGTTTGATCGGTATAGTGTATCCTCAAGATATCCTCCGCGGACTAGGAGTTTAAAGAGCGGATAGGGGTGTCGTTGGGGTGGAGCGTCGACGAGGTTCAAGTTAATGACTCGAAGCGGTACCGAGTGAGTAGCTTGGGGGGGAAAGGCGCCTGGCAAGATAAGGCCGGGGTACGGTGAAGTGGGTAGGTTTCTACAGAACAGGCACCAAGGGCAATATGGTAGCTGTAGAATGGTGGAGTTGTTGATGCAGAGGGCAAGATTTAAATGTCGTTGTTGTTGGGGAAATGGCGGAGAAGGTGATAAGAGAAGTAGGGGAATGGGGGAACGGGGAGGGAACGGAGTAGACAGTAAGGTTGTGGTTGACTGATGGATGAACTTTGTGGTAACGAGGTATCTCCCGTGATGTGATGCTTAGCCATTCAGGCTGGTGTGGGGGACCGTAGTGGACCGCTAACGTTCGCGATAAGGCGCCATGAGTGACGTTTTATGGCGATAAGGGAAATGGCGACGAGATCACGGGATCGGCCATCTGAGAATTGTCATAATACACAAAGATAAGGAAGGCGCGGCGATCTGTCTTGCTCACAGCATATAATATATACTGTGAGTGCTGCATGTGCTTGCAATGGGGTGTTTCACTGATTTATGTGTTACTGTTACCCTCCTCTTTATGGAACTTCGATGGGGGATAAATAAGTAGTACAGTGCTGTTCAGTCAGTTTATATTGCAGATGACGAAGGCAGCCTTCTAGCGCCAGTCATGTGTCAAGGCAGACAACACTGGGAATCCACAATTCAGGCGGCTGTTCCTGACCTGACTCCTGACGCAACAAGGCCGTCATGCGAGAGCTATGGGCTCACTGGGGTGTCATCGAGTTAAATTATGGAAGTTGTGCTTGGTAGATTTGCGGGGGCAAGCACAACGGCCTTCCAAAACACAAATGACGGAATGCACTTTTGCTGACTTCACTGATTGTGGACGCCGCTGTCAAGAGTCAGACTGCAATAACCATTATATCTCTAACTGTAACTGACAGCTCTACCATAGCAGCAACATAAATGCAAATCGTATCAGGTCTCAAAAGTAACGTGAACTTTGCACGCCATCCGCCTCCTCCGGATCATCAAATATCGGAATATCGTAAATATCCCTGGTCTCTTTATTTTTCGTCTTCACAAATCTCCCTTTCTCTTGCTCAACACATGTCTCCTTTCCTGGCTTTGCATATGCCTCCTTTCCTTGCACCGCGTATCGCTCTTTTTCCTGCCTGGCATAGCTCCTTCCAAGATGCAGTGCCTGCTTCAAAGAGTCGTCAAGTCCGCGCTCAAAAGATATATTTGGTGCTGAAAGTTCCATGACAACGTCGCCCTCTGGCTGAAGTTGTTTCGGCATGTAGCGTGCAAGAGGATCTAGCAAATTTCTCTGTTTACTGACGACGCTTTCCGAGAGTTTACCAGTAGCTTGCGAAATCGATGCCAGAGCTCGACTAGTTTCTCGTGCAGAGCTATTGGTATGCCATGAAGTATCGGAGAAACCCACACTTGCCTTGCTACCGCTGGGCCTAGAGGATGCAAGTCGTGTTGACGAATTGCGGAACGCTCTGGCAGAAGTCATATCACTGGTGTCGTCCAGCCGTGGCTCCGATTGCACCACTGTCTCTGCGGGATGAGCCTGCATCGAAATCTTTGAGGATGACCTCTGGCTTTGCTTGCGAGAAATGCCAGTTTCTGGTTTTTCTTCCTCATCGGTGCTGCTCTCATTATCAGCGTCGCTTGACAGCACGAATTTCTTCCATGCCGCGTCTGGGTCTTCCTGAACGGCTTTTTTCGGAGGCTCGACAGCGAGGCCTGACAGCTTTTCACCCGTCTCGGTGAGGGCAACTGCTTCCCATGTAGCGTCCTGGTCCTTCTCTTTCGGCATTTGCATATTGTCATTTTCTGGTCCGCAGATGTCCGACGTCCTCACCGTTCTCATGCTCGGCGTCATATTATAATTTCCAATGTTCCCAGACTTGTTGTTTACGCCACTTTGATCGGTAGATGATAATCGCCCTGGTACACTTTGTGTGGCTTCCCTACTGGTGCTATAACCGCCATGTGAACGTTCATCGCCCTGGTCGTCCACAGGCCAGGTGGGAGACTCTTCGTCCTCGCTCTCCGTAATTAGCCAGCTCCTCCACATCTTTTCATCTTGGGCAACTGAAGCAGTAACTGTTCCTTTTCTTCCCGCTGTAGCAGCAACGCTACCGTCAAATGTTGAAGAGTTATTTCGCAAAAGTCGTGACGTTGTAGAGCTTCTGGGAGTTGGTTGGTAGACAACTGGCGAAGCATTTGGCCAGCTGGTTTTTGTTGTACGGTCTATAGCAAGTATCGGGCTGCTCTGGTGTTGTAGACTGGGGCAATAGGCATTTCGACTTGGTCCATTTATTTGATAGATCCGTGGCCCCGAGCTTGGGTAGTCACCTGTTGACGACATCGATATCTCTTCAGAACCTTGGCGACCGTGTGCCAGTGGTCCTGGGATGTATCCGTTGCCGTTCACAATGTCTGGGCTCAGTTGATGTGGCGGCCTTGGTCTCGATCCACCGCTCTCTAAATCAAGCAACATCACATCTGATGAGGCTGACGATTGATACTCAGGATATGGTCGGTTTATGGCACTGCCCGAACTTTCTCTGACATTTCGTTCCCGGCCGTCTATAAATATTCGAACGCTTCCTTTTGTGCCTGGAGCATGTCCGTATTGCGTTGATTGCGGCTGGCTCTGCCCAGGCTTGAGGAAAATGCCTCCGCTTATAATATGGCGATTAGGTGCAGATGGAGAAACAATTTTGTCCTGGATTCTTGAATATCGCGCTTCATGGCCAGCATCCAATTTCCTCCGTTTACCAATTGCATCCCGATTTTCTGACTCCATATATTTAAGTTGCAGAGGACGTTGTATGCTTAATCCTAGCCAGTCACCCTCACGAAGAATCCGAAATCGCTTTCGGCGTATTGCTTCCATTTCGTCTTGCTCCTCATGGCCCTCTTCGACGTGCTCTATGGTTCTATTCGGCTTCGGTTTTATTTCGTAGCTGCGGCTTGAACTCTGTGATACACCCCTCGGACCCATATAATCTGGTTTCCCATATGCACTGCTTTCTACATGACCTGTTCTCCAGGTTAGGTCGGTTCGTGAAGCTGTTATGAAGGAAATAAATACCTGTATGCTTATTTTCATCGTGCATATCTTGATAGGTATGTATACCATGGCTGAAATGCTCCAGTGGTTGCCGTAACTTGATTGTAGCGGCTCCATCTGCAACAGACGACCCATGGGGAGGTTGCGGCGGTGCCATGTCAAAGTTTGGACGTTTGGCTGGGCCTTTCTTGACGGAGCCATTCAACAAATGGTTGCGTATCTTTGCAAAGTGCTGTTTTTGTCTGCTGGTGGTGGAGCTATCAGCTCTGCGAGAATGTCTCGAAAGGCGCCCTCCCGTCCAGTTCATCTTCGAATGGGATATAAATATTATTGGGTGTCTTGAGAGCTTAAAACGAGAAATAAATATGACTATCCTTGACGAGAGGTACAAAACGAAATAGAAACACGCATTAAAATTGTCGTAAATAGAGATTCTGCATTGACGTAATACGTTCAATGGGTATTGATTCGTGCAATGAACTGAAAAGAGCGGCTTCTTACTGTATAAGCGCTGGTTGCCGCGCGCAACCTCACTTCCTTCCATTTTGAGCAGCTCCCAGATACAGTACCAACAAGTACAGTTCATCTGAAAGATATTTCAACGAACGTCGTCCTTAATGGGCTCTCAATCACAGCTACTCATGGCCCAGATATAATAATCGAATTTGAGTTTCGAAACCACGGGAGGGCCTCTTCGCAACCACAATATGGAGAGAACACTACACTGGATTCGGAGGCTTACTTCTGTCTGGTCACAGACAGCGGGGATTAAGCCATGCAATGAAATGACATTCCCCTTAGGTTATTTGGAGACATAGCTCCTCATGCTTTGGAAGGCCACACTTGAGCTATATGACTTTGGAAGAATGTGTCGAAAGAAAGACAGAAAGACAGAAGCTTGGAATATGCCTTTTCTTCAACGACATGGTGAGAGACAACCCCATTGCTCACAGATAAGTAAAGCTGATCATCCAGCCCAGAAGTCTTCATTGGGATAGTACTGATTGGGTTTCCAATCAAAGCCCCGGATCTTCCATATCAACCATACAATTACTGACACACCGCTCATTGTTTCGCAGTGTACCCCGTACCTGTTAGGCTGCATAAAATGGTTGGGCATCATGAAAGGCCTTCTCGCTATATAGATATATAGCAGGAGAAGGTGCTATGATCCCCTCCGGCTGTGTTTAACCTTTTCCTTTGAGTTGACACGTTATTAAACGTTGATGTCAAATTTGTTGGCGGATTGTGCATTGTACGTACAGTGCAGCATAGTACAGTCGGACCAGGCAGCTCATACTCTTCAATTCTTTGGTCACTTCACCAATTCCCAATGCGACCGTCAATATGCCGGAAATACGGTATGTGACTCCCCTGATGGTGATGTTTCATTCGAGGCTATGCACTGAAACAAACAACGCCCTTGATTCGGCCTTGGCTACCTGACACTAGCCTAAGTTGCATCCTTATCGCATTAGTTAGTTGCTGATCTATTTTATAGCATTTCTTTTCATTAGTTAACGCAGGGTCTTGTTGGCGATGTCTCTAGCTGAACTTATTGGGAGAGTTGCACGACTTCAATGCCCCCTTTCGGGTCAAAAAAGAAGCGAACTTGTGCTTCTACAAAGACCTTTTCTACCATGGCATAATGGCACCCATATTCCAAGCTAGGTAATTCAAAGTTGTGCACATCGCTTTGCTTGGTTCCTGAAAGGCCAGAATATGTGCAACACTGCTGAGTCGTGGCGGGTCGTCCCGGTACCGGACGCTGATTCAGTTCCCTGCCTCCTTGGATGATAAATCTAGTGGCATGCATTCCATCTTGAGTCACCTTGCATTTTTTTTTGTTCGGTATTCCATTTGCTGTCTGCTGATAGATGGATAGTCGCGACATGCCAACCACCGTCAGCCCCGGAATGCATAGTTGGTGGGGAACAACAGCTGAGCCCTGGTCATGTGTTACATCGCAGGTGGGAGAGCTGCCTGCTTCTTTGCCATCTGCCTTCGGTGTGCAAGCACAGAAACAGTTACTTGGCGATCCTTCCAGTTCGGTGTCTTTTGTCAGTCTTAGAATTCGTTGAGAACCCCCTGGCATTATTAGTGACTAGTCTCTTAATTGCCGACGCGCCGCATGAAGTGGAGAGGCGCGACAAGGAAGCGGTGTTAAGCCACACCGGACGCACATGCTCACCGTCCACCGACAACAAAACCTCCAGGCAGGCTGTAGTATGAATATTACGGGCGGTGCACACCGTGTCGTACGTACACTTGCTGGGTCGTATTACACAAGGCGGCCAATAATAATCACACAAATAGCAGTACCGTAGGGTCAGTAGGCTGCAGCTGGCGCCTCATTGTTCGGTGACAGGATGTTGGCTTACTACCAAGCCAATGCCGCAGGAGCAATGCTGCTCAGTTTCCGTAAGTTCCATGAGCTTCGTCTCTCCTTCACTATCGCATGGCCAGCCCTGCTGTCTTGATTTGTCGTTCACGAGGCTATTTATTGTAGCTACTTGGTCAATATCTGTTCATTTCTTCCTTTCAGACTTATAATTATTGTTATAGTCTTTTGGTATTTCTTCATATCTGCCGTATCGCAACTCAAACCATGGCCACCTTCTCTGGACCAGACGTGGAAGATGTGCGGACGATGATAAATCGATGCCATGGGGAATCATCAGAGGCAGTTACCCCTAAAGCTCCGACAACGACAACTAAAAAGTCGTCCAAAAAGCAAGCACCACAGGAAATTATTGACGAATTTTGGACAAAATTCAATACAAAAACTCCAGGAAAGGGTACGCAAGACTCCTAAAAGCCGCGTGCATATGCCGCTAATGTAGAGAGCTAACTCACATATTCTTAGCTACCACAATTCTTCCCGCAGACTCGTACGCCAAGAAGGTCGGAAACTCTACTCCAAAGGGAACTATAACCAGCCTATCATCCTCTGCGTCTTACGACGAAGCAGTTCGAACATGCAAGCTCAAGGTTGCCAAAATCGTGAAAGAGTGCCGGAGGGCAAATCAGAAATACAGAGATCCACATTTTGATATCGAGTTTGATCTGAAATGGGGCAGACGTGACTGCCTTGAAACACTGAAGATTCCGAATCGAGAGAAATCAATATTTAGGCCAAAAAGTGTCAAAAGAGTAGGAGATATATTTGAGAATCCCCAATTCTTCATCAATGGCCCTGAAGCCAAGGATATCAGGCAGGGCCAAGATGGCGACTGCTGGCTATTGGCTGCCCTGTGCACATTGACGAATAAGAAGGGGCTGATAGAAAAGGTTTGTGTAGCCCGCGACGAAGCTGTTGGAGTATACGGATTTGTATTTTACAGAGACTCCGAGTGGAGATCTGAGATAATCGACGATAAACTTTACTTGACTAAACCGGATTATGACGAAAGTATTCTTGAGAGACTGCTGTGGGAAGATCGCGAGAGAGTGAGCTCGGAGGATGAATATAAGAAGGTTTATCAGACCAACTCAGGAGCTCTATATTTCGCACAGTGTGAGGATCCAAACGAAACCTGGCTACCTCTTCTGGAGAAAGCTTACGCGAAAGCACACGGCGATTTTGCAACTATTGACGGGGGATATACTGGTGAAGGTATTGAAGATCTAACCGGTGGCGTTACGATGGAGCTTTTTTCGACAGATATCCTAGACAAAGATGCATTTTGGACGAATGAGCTGCTTAGGGTAAACGAAGAGTTCCTGTTCGGCTGCTCTTCGTGTCTCTTTGCTGGCTGGGGAGAACGTAAAGGCATCATCGAGGGCCACGCCTATTCAATTATGCGAGCCGTTGAAATGGACGGCGAACGGCTCCTACTTCTCAAGAACCCTTGGGGAAAAGGAGAGTGGACAGGTCCCTGGGCCGATGGAAGCAAAGAATGGACCCCGGAATGGATGACGAAGTTGAACCACAGATTTGGTGACGACGGCGCATTCTGGATTAGCTACGCCGATTTTCTTAAGAAGTTTCAAACTTTCGATCGAACAAGGCTGTTCACAGACGACTGGAAAGTCACTCATCAATGGACAAGTTTGACGATTCCATGGTCAGTGGATTATAACTCCACCAAATTCGCTTTCGCGATTAGTAGACCCTCTTCCGTCGTGGTCGTCTTGAACCAGCTCGATGGTCGCTATTTCAGAGGCCTCGAGGGTCAGTATTCCTTTGAGCTTTCGTTTCGTATTCACAAGGCTGGCGAAGAAGATTATATCATCCGTTCGCACAGCAACTACTGCATGCGGCGATCCGTAGCGGCTGAGCTTGATCTTGACGAAGCTGGCGAATATTTGGTACTTGTCAAGATCACCGCCAAGCGCGACTTCACCGCACTGCCTGCCCACATTGTTATCCGCGATAACTGCAAAGATCGACGAGACAAACTCCTTCGTATAGGTCTTGCATACGACTTAGCACATGCTAAAGGTCATGTGGTAGAGTCTGAAGAAGACAAGAAAAGTCGAGAGAAGGCAGAAGCGAGGGTTAAAGCCAAAGAGCGCAAAGAACTCAAGGATAAGCTAACGGAAAAGAAGAAGAAGAAAAAGCGAAGCGAGGCCAAGACAGCTAAGAGAGAGAGGGCTCGCCAGAATAAAGCTAAAGCGAGAGCTGAGGCTAGAGAAAAAAAGGAGGCGGACAGGAAGAAGTTAGAAGGGGAGACAAAGAAGCCTGAAGAAGAGACAGGAGCAGGCGCAGGCGCAGAAAAGCCGCAGTCTGAGAAAGCAGAGTCTGTGAAAGCGGATACTGACATGGCAGATACTGAAAAAACAGACACCGAGAAAACAGGCTCTGAGAATGCAGATGTAGAAAAGCCATCAGAGGAGAAATCAGAGACCAAGACAGCAGAGGGTCAGGACGAGCCACCGCCTGGAGGTGCCGATCCACCACATAGCCAGACTCCAGCTTCAAGCAGCACGCGTCAAGCAGTTACAGAAGCTGCTCTAAATCAGTTGGTCGCTGCCACTGGTGATAGTTCTCGTTCTGCTCGCTCGAGCCGCAAGAATGCTGATCGCGGAGTTTCTCCATTTAATCCTGCCAGATCCGCATCTCGTGAAAAACTCAGTCGGCGCGAAGTCCCAATCTACGACTCGGATGACAGTGACACGGATAGTTGTGTGAGCTCGGTGAGCGACTCGACTATCGATGCAGAGATTGAAAAGGCGAAACTGCCAACACCTGCGGTGATAAAGGAGGATAAAAAAGATAAGAAAGCAGCGGATGATGAGAGCGAGGATGAGTTTGAGAAGGATCCCTGGAACGCGGTTGCAGTTGTTGGATTGAAGGTTTATGCGAAAGCTAAAATAGTAGAGAAGAAAGAAGTAGAAGTGGAGAATTTGGAGGGCAATGAACAAGCCAAGACAGACAGCGACGACAAAGAGAACGTAGAGGCGGCTGTGAAACTGACAGATAAATCTCAGGAGCAAGAGGAAAAGGATGAGGGACATGGAGAATCGTCCGCAAATGATATTGAAGCTAATTTGGGCGAGAAGAAAGAGAAGGCAGAAACGACAGAAACAGCCACAGAAAGCAAACCTCAAGATAGAGATGATAAGACTGACGTCAGAGACAAGGAGGAAGACTCTCAAGAGCTGGAAGTTTGCATTAGGGTCATCAGACCCCGGACCTGGGAAGACGGCGAGACGAGCTTGGATGTCGACGACAGTGCCATGGATGCAACTAAAAATGTGGTTGAGGAATACGACAAGAAAAACAGCAAGAGGAAGGCCGTAATTGGGATGAAAGGCAGTTTGGGAGCTGTGGGTAATTGACGAAATTGGCATTTGAAGGGCGTTGGACATGAATGATGAATATACGATTGAAATGAGGGAAATTAATAGGCTATTGGACTTGAGGATCTAGGAAGACCTCTACTCATTATGATACGTTACCAAATATAGTTCGTCGTTTTCTTTCATTTAATTTCACGTCTCTTTAACAATGCCTCCGAGCCCGAAAATCTATTTTGTAATAACCAGTACTCCATGCGCGGGGACATTCTTGTAAGTCCCTACCTCGCGCAAAGTTGCTCCTCCCTGTGGATTCTCTGTCAAAAACCTATCTGGAACTTCGGTCACCCCCCACTCCAGCTTGCCCTTCAACCCAGCCTCTCTCGCCGCCTGCTCATATACCTCCTTCCTCAGATGGTAGCATTCAAAATACAACTTCCCAACAGGCGTGCCGGCATGAACACCGAAGAAAACGCCATCCTCCACGTCCTTGATATGCCTGTACACCAGTAATCCCGATCCCTCTGGCTCAGGTCGAGCTCTCGACTCGGCATTGATTGAATCAATCGGGTTCGAAGAAGGCGGAAGAGTGATTGAGACAAACCGTCCCCCATCCTTGAGATTCATCGCGACGTTACGAAACATTCCCACCAACCCTTCGCGATCTGGTGCGTAGTTCAACAGCCAGGCGCCAAAGACCACATCAAATTCCCCACCATCGTACACCTTGGGAACTGTGCAATCGGCCTCGATAAACGCCACCCTTTCTGCAACACCCTTCTCCTCCCCCACACTCCGCGCTTTATCCATCATCACAGTCGAAACGTCGACACCGAGGACGGAACGGGCGCCCCATTCGAGCAGGCTGTAGGTGTAGAATCCCGAGCCGCAGGCCAGTTCGAGGACGCACGCGTTGGTGATGAAGGGGGTGAGCGTGGTACGTGCGTTGTCATGCTCGATGAGGGCGATGGTTCTGGTGCGGATGTGGTCGTAGGGGGCGAGGATGGGATCATATTGGTGGGTTGTGGGTGCCATTTTTCGATGGGTGTGTGGGAAAGAGATATATCTGATCAAATGTAGCGAATGGAAGGGGAATGTCTTCCGCAAGGCTGTTGGCGATGAAGGTTATTGGGGTGGTTATCAAGGGTGGATGGATAATGCAGTGGTTCGTTCGTAAATGTATGTTGGATGCAGTTCACTGCAGCTTACTTTAAGCGTGACGAGAACTTTGAAAGCATGCAGCCTCACCTTCCGGGAGCTGCTTGTCAAACATCAAGATAGCAAGTTCCATGGGGAGGTATCAGTTAACGGGTAGAGCTGAGCCAAGATGAGAGAGTTGAGATACTGTTTGCATTTTGTAAATGACAGACAAGCGCATTAAGGCGCGTCGCTACACAGCTATGTGCTATGTGCTATCCCCATGTATTAAATAACTTCTTGAGCTACGACAGCTCCATTCTACATATTACTCCTCTAACTACACCTTCCACAGTACGATTCAAGGCCGACTAAAGCCAGCTATGAAAATTTAGACCTTTGGAGCCTCATCGGATAGCGGAGGAGTCGTAGTCTTCTCAGCGTGGTACGCATTCAGAGTAGCAAGCTTCTCCGGGTCAACGTTGCCACTCTCAGTGTTGTGGATATCCCTGTTAACACGAGTCTTCCATGCGGGGGTACCAATAAGGCGCAGGGCACCAGGGGTAGTGTCGTCGAAGATGTTCTCAACCTCCTCCAGAGTCTTGGAGGCAGTCTCGGGGAACATGAAGAAGACGTGGATGAACATGACGGTGCAGAAAACACCGAACAGGATGTACACCTTCCAGGTGATGTTCTGGAATGCCGGGGGCACAAAGTAGGCGAGCGCAAAGTTGAAAGCCCAGTTAGAGCTGGTGGCGAGGGCGACGGCCTTTCCACGGACGCGGAGAGGGTACAGCTCAGGCGGGTAGATCCAGGAGACTGGACCCCACGTAGGGGCGTAGCTTGCCACGAAAAGATACGTGCAGGCGATGAGAGCGGTGGCGGGCTTTCCGGAAATGCTGAAGCTCTCAGCAGCGTTATCGAACTCTCCGGGACGGGGCGCGCGGGAGTATGTGGCAACGAGACCGGCGTTGGCGAACATCCAGGTTGCCATCAGTGCGGCACCAACAAGCAGTGTTGGACGGCGACCCCATCTGTCGACCCAGATCAGGGCAGGGATAGTCATGAGGACGTTGATAATGTACTGGATACTCGAGGAGAGCAATACTGCGGATCCGACGTTGGCCATTGTGAACACATACTAGGGGATATGTTAGTTTAATCTCCATAAATCATCGTTGGGCTGGGTTTGCTTACAGAGATATAATACATCATAACGTTCATACCCGTAAGCTGCGACCAGATCTGCATGAAGACACCGACGTGAGTGCGGTTAATCATGCTTGGCTTCAGAAGCTCGAGGTATGTAACATCGGCGTTTTGGCGCTCGAAATCGACGGTGGCCTTGATCTCAGCAAGTTCCAAGGCCACGAATGGGCTGTCCACGTCTCCCTTCGCGTGAACTGTGCTTATTGTTAGTGAAGCCACGATAGAGAACTGCAAAAAGGCTTACCCAGGACAAGAACGTCACGGGCCTCTTCCCAGCGGTCCTGGCGTGCAAGCCAACGAGGGGACTCTGGCAGGAACAGCAAGAAGACAAAGAGGAGAATGGCTGGGATCATCTGGAGACCCCATGGGATTCTGAATGCTGCCGTTCCATTGATGCCGGCGGTTCCGTAAGAGATATAGAACATGATCATAATGCCCCAAGTGATGGCCCACTGTTGGCATCCCACCATGCGACCACGCTTCGAAGGTGGAGCGATCTCGGAAAGGTATACAGGCACTTGAGCGGAGCAGATACCGACTTTAAGAAGTTAGACGGTGGTAACAATGACTGTGTTCTATTGACTTACCAGAGAAACCGTTGATGATACGGCCAACCGCCAACATAGCAATGTTTTGCGAGGCACAGACAATAATAGAACCGATACACCAGATAATCGCACCAACTTGAATCGAGCGTTTGCGTCCAAGCTTATCAGAGAGGAAACCAGAGACGAGAGCACCGAGCCAAGAGCCACCAGGCATAGCAGCAGTGATACCACCCTGCACATCAGGCTTTGGACCGTAGCACTTATTGACATCGTCTCCTTGGATTTGGCTAGACGTAAAATTAGTATTTCTGGCTCGACAGGAATATTAAAGTTGCATTCGCTTACTTGAAATAACACAGGTAAGGCTGGGTAGAGATAATGGCAGACATGGAAGCAATGTCGAAACCAAACAGACCGCCGCCAATAACGGCGACGGCCGTGATCACGTAAATGTTGCCCACGGTATACATTTTGGAGAATCCAAACGGCGAACGCAGTTCAGCGTATTTGAGTTCTCTTACGGCGGAATCGGACCCCTCAAGAGTCTTGGAAGCGTGGGGAGAAAAGGATCAGAGGCACGCGAGGATGAGGGGAAGAAGCTGGGGTTATATGAGAAAAGCGAGAGACCTGGGGATGTGGAGAGGTGGAGATCGCGTCGAGCGTAAACTCGAGTAGGACCGATGTCCTGAACACAGCTCGGCCACTACGCGCCTGGAGTGGAAGTTCACCTGATGATCTACTCGGACGCTATTCCCCCGTACGTCAACACGATAGGGGGAATGGGGAAAGAGAAGGATTGATAGACCCCGCTTGGCGCGGGTTAGTGCTACCATCCACGTTTTTGGCGACTCGTCATTGCCCGGTGTTACCACGGAGTGTCAAAGGGTCAAGGTTGCATTTCTCCACAACGGGGGTTTGATGGTGGCAGCGATGGCAGCGACTCCACGGTTCGGAACCCACTTAAATGTAAGCCCGAGGCTCTTGGAGATGTGGGATATGCGTACAATTATCCGCGACAGGCGTGATCATAGAACATATCGTCTCCAACGAGCTATGGGATTCAGCACAAATGCATAACTTTGACTGGTGGCAAGGTAAGGTGACGTTGCCACTGGGATCAAGGGAGTTGTGACGCGAATGGTGCATTGTGTATGGTGCATCCCTTGATCCGTAGGGCAGGAAGAGTAAAGATTCGTGTTATATGTTAGGGATTAGTCGCGCATCACTTCTTTTCCTAGAGCTATGCCCCTCCGCGCTTGCCGTCGGCTAGGCCGGCAACAGTTTGGTGAGGTTGCGAACCCCCCTCCATGGTCGGTGTTTTAGCTTCCCCGCACGTAACAACACTAACACCATTGGAGGGTAGACGAACTCGAGTATCCGGTTTTTTGTATTCCACGTGCGAGGGGATGTGTTGGAACTGCGCCTGTGGAGATGCATCCCTCGGCCATCATGGTAGCATTAGACAGCATCAACAGAACCCTCAAAACTCGATGGATATCTCCCACTCTTCCACGGCGCCTGCGCCTGCACATGTTGATGCGCTGTTGAATCAGTCGTTGGACCGGGCGCTACGGGATATATATTGGTGGCGTTCGTCCCGCAAGGGATCGTGTTTCGTGGCGTTTCCCTTCGGCCTTCGATCGCGCGCCCTACCGAGCCCTGAAAAGCTTACTTCCTTGAAACCACCAAATCCCTTGCAGCATGGGAAATTTCTGCAGGCCTAACCGAAGTAATGGGTAAAATAGCGCCCTCATTTTATATTGCAGAACTGTGCCATTGCAGCCGCACCAGCGATATTCAAAAGGTAGTACGCTACGAGCAGGTTCGCAGAATTCGGAAATTATCTGGAACAACCATGGTTGCATGAATTAGTGGGACGACGAAAGGATGTGGGGGATGGGGAAAGGGGTAAGACAAGACTCCACTGTGTCAAATTCTAGAATCGTGTCACGTGAATATGGGTTTGTTTGACGTTGGCGACTTCCATATTGAACTGGTTGAAAATCCACGCAAGGTCAGGTCAGACTGTCCATGGAATCTTGGAGTGCACACGGAAACCGTAATTAGTCTGCTTCTTTGATCAGTAATTATCTTTCGGGGACTTTGGGATTCGATGTGTATCTCGCCATTTACTTGTTTCGGTGGTTTTTTCTCTTGTGTGGTGTATTTTTAAATATCTGTGAGAAACGATTTATTCATTTTGACGTCTGCATCGGGACTGTGGCATTCAGAAAGAATGGGAAGATTCGTTTTTGTAATGATATTTGTGTGATCCCAAACTTGCCATCTCCATCATCGCTCCCATGCTGTATATACAAAAACGCCAGAGCAATATAAGCCGAATATACCAAGCTGAACAAACCGCTCCAACCCGCAGCCACATCAATTCCTCCGCCAAATTCCCCAAGCCGAAACACCGAAATAAACCGCCCTTTCTCTCGCCAAATTCACTACTGATACACTCGCCAATTCTTGCCGCCCTTCGCCGAATCCTCCGCATATACCCTTCTCCAAACAACACCGCTTCCCTCCCCCGCTAACCGCTCTGCAACACCAACGCGTGCTCATAGAGCAAGCTTCTCAAACAACGAGACCAGCTTCTCCATCGCATTTTCCTCGGTCATCTCCCCCTCTTTTAAGCCGCCGCCCGTCACCTTCCCATTTATACAACCGCCTGCCACCCTGTCTGCCGCACACCCCTCTGTCACCCCTTCCTCTGCCACCTCCTCACGCAAAAACTCGAGAATCGCCCGAGCGGCATACAGCGAATCGTCTTGACCTGTCCGAAACATATCCGCGACTTGATCCCCCAGGATTGGAGTTCCAAAGTCAACGATGATCCCGTCATCGAACTCCGGATGACCTTGCAGGGTTAAGACTCTCCCTCTCTTGTAGACACCCTGTATCTCGGACAGCTCACTCCTCCCAACACTCACGAAGTCGTCAGGCACGGAGTTGGGATCGACGTGATCCCTGTGGATGAGACGAAGTCTCATCTGCGAAAGGGAAACAGGATCCGAGCTGACGGCTCCAAAACGCGCCATGAACCTTGCCGACAAATTGATCGAGTGGACCCCGAGCTCCCATTCTTTGGGATTCCGCGAGACAACTGGATTGGGACTGGGGGGGGAGACACCCCCGTAGGGGGAAGTCCAAAGTAAGAGAACGAGATTGACGGTTTCCGACGGGATTATTACTATGGCATTGCAGATAATCTGATGTCCAAAGCAGGACCAAATAGCCGAATCCTCGACTTATCTCTGTACAGTCCTAGATTATTTCTCAGAAAGTTCTTTGAGAGATGAAAAAACGGTGCGTATATACCCGCAAGGAAGCTGTGAAGCTTCAATATCCAGGGTCGGCTTTCGAAGGCAGAACACCCTGTTACACCCTTTGTTAGCCATTGAAGATCGCAACGGCATAGTGCGGCTTCTCTTACCTGAGCCTGTGACAATCACTGCGTGGAATACATTCACAGATTCCCACTGGGGGAGTTGCCCCTTTGTGGCATCATACGATAGGTATGAGATATCAGCTCTTCTCAACTCTGGCTGGGTTGATGCCACTGAGTCTAACATCTCGATGATAAGGTCTCCGTATTCACCCCGAGTTTCAAGGACTGTGGAGGATGGGCTTCCGCATTTTACACACGCAACCAGCATCATCTCCATCTTCAGGTTCTTGTCTGTAAGAATGTATAATAATAGTATACAAATAAAAGTCGAGTGCAATGAATGGCTGTAAGGTATAGTAATGTGAGAATCGTGGAATGGGTTGTTGATGAGAGTAATTGAAAGTGTGAAGGTGAAGATAAACATGAAGAAAAGATATCTGGCTTAGTCCAGAGCTGGCAGAAAGTCAAATTTACGGAGTGAATTATCCACAGGTACTTTCCCACCCCGTTCACTACTATTCTATGTGCATTCTGTGTGAAAATGCTCTTCGGTGAAGCAGCCCGGCGTGGATCTTTATCCACCAAGGCGGCAAAAACAAGGCGGCAGCCCGGTGATGTGGGTCCAATCACAAAATATACATCGGGCTAGTTGGGTTCTATGCATTATGATGGCGTGGCAACCAGTATTATATCTTCAATTTACAGAGACTTGGGGGAATGGAACTTGTTGTCGCGTGTAGCCCCTTATTTGGATCACCGTCAAGTAGATTGAAGCCTCTGAATCTCGAGATAAATATGATACTCTGGGATCCATGCTGTGCTAAAAACGGGTCGGATCTACTTATGTTCTTGCCATTGATTTGGCAGATGCAACTGATGGCGAGGGCTACTGAGGAAGGAACGAGGGTTCTTTCACAAACACCACAATGCGGCAGGTGCGTCTGACGGCGAATGAGTTACTACTGAGGAAGGAACGACCAGTCCACAGTTTTTCCAACAGAGCAAGAGCTAGAAAGTAATTTTATATTGTTTATAAGCTGTGGGTATTCTATCTACAACTTTGCCTTTGATATCTTCGGCGCACTTGATACCCTTGGGTGGTTTCCTGCCAGTTCAAGCCCAGTCACCTTCTCCAGCTCAGCAACGGCGTCATATGCCTGCCCCAGCTGCACCTTGATGGTCCCAAACCCGACCTTCTTCGCCGCCTTGAGGTTCTCTCCAATATCATCCAAAAACAAAACGTCCTCTGCCTTGACTCCATTCTCCCATTTGAGCCCCTTGCCTTTTGTCGAGGCATTCTCCAGGGCGAATTCGTTAACAGCACCAAGTGCCAAGTTGTAGATCGCGGGATCCGGTTTGCGAAGCCCAACATGTGCGGACGAGATAAAAACATCAAAGATGTCACGGACCTCATTGGGGCCGTTATATTCGTGACCCTCGGGGAAGATTATGGTGTTGCTCAGCGCGGCAATGATGTACTTTCCGCTGGCCTTCAGCTTCCGCAATGCTGGGAACATCCATGGGTCTGACGCCCTGGAGACGCGCATCATCTCCCAGAAGAGCCACTCTGCGTCGACTTGGGGCATTGGCGGGGTGGAAGTGACGGTGATGCCTTTTTTCTGCATGACCTCCTTGTAGAAGGCCTTCCAGCGCAGAGGATCGCGTAAGTCATGGTTGAAGCCAGCGAAGAAGTCTTCATCGCACTTGATCTCTCCACGCTCAAGCTTGTGCCATGCTCCATTAGGTGCAGCCTTTGAGAGCGAGTGGTTCACCCATCCTGGAGGGATGCCGTTCCTCAATTCATAATTTAAGATTTCTTGGAGCGGAGAGACGACCTGGGAATGTTAGTTATATTCGGTGATTAAACCTGCCCAGGATCCGCCTCGAGCTAGAGAAATACAGCGATCGCTGGGTCATATCTCACTTCCAGTATATGCTCACGTTGGGCATCGAGGGACCGATATGCCTGAGAGATTGGGACTTGGAATGCGGGGCATGGCATGACAGGAGAACTTACGCAGACGCCTCCAATGTCGAACAAGATAACCTTTGGCTGATGCTTCGGTGCCATGAGTGCTTCTACGGTGCCTAGAGCAAGCTCTACTAGGTGATGTGCTTCTTCTGACATGACTAGAATATCTTTTTGGAAATGGGCATGGCGACGATTCTCAAATACCTTAGCCAGCAAGGTCGCCGCCAATTGAGGAGCAATTTGATGCCGAGGTTCGGTATGATGGGTGAACCTTTCCCCGTCCTGTGCTGTAGCCGGATTTCCCATTGGAGCCCTGCAATTTAAGGCCGTGGTCGATTTTCATGATTTTATTGGAGCCCTAAATGTAAGGCTGAACATTGTGGCTTTTGTGTTGAGTAATCATGTGAGGGGAAGGCTGGATTGTTGTTGCCTCACATTGCAGGCTGTTATCGTCGCCGACCAAAAATGAAAACTCGAGATGCATTGAATACCCACCCTAAATAAGCGAAAAGTTCGCGCACAACTTAGAGGCCTCACCCCACGATCAAGAGTTTCTTCTCTTGACAACGCCCCTTCGACACAACATTCCAGCAATTGTGCGGCCAATCTCTCAAGATGGTAAGTTCACCAACACCGTTCAGCATAGCATGCTTGAACGAGAATTCCGTGGATCTCGAGGATCTGCGTTGAATGGGTCCATGCAAGATGCTTCGGATGAGATCTGAAGCGCAAATTGCTGACTCTGGTTTTCTTTACAGCCTTTCACCAAGCTGGTTAAGAACTCCGCGTACTACAGGTAAGCATCATCTTCCCCTCCCAAGTTTTCAAACAATCGCATTGCTGACTCCAATACAGTCGCTTCCAGACTAAGTACAAGCGCCGTCGTTCCGGAAAGACCGATTACTACGCTCGCAAGCGCCTCATTACCCAGGCCAAGAACAAGTACAATGCGCCCAAGTACCGCCTGGTGGTTCGCTTCACCAACCGCGACATCGTGATGCAGATCGTCACCTCCGAGATCTCCGGAGACAAGGTCTTCTGCTCCGCCTACTCGCACGAGCTTAAGGCTTACGGCCTCGAGCACGGTCTCACCAACTGGGCCGCCGCCTACTGCACTGGTCTTCTGATCGCCCGCCGTGTCCTCAAGAAGCTCGGCATGGACGCCGACTTCCAGGGTGTTGAGGAGGCTGACGGAGAGTTCACCCTCACCGAGGCCGCTGAGGATGAGGACGCCCGCCGCCCATTCAAGGCCTTCCTCGATGTTGGTCTTGCCCGCACCTCCACCGGTGCCCGCATCTTCGGTGCCATGAAGGGTGCCTCCGATGGTGGTATCCTCGTGCCCCACTCCGAGAACCGCTTCCCCGGTTACGACATGGAGTCCAAGGAGCTCGACGCCGAGACCCTCCGCAAGTACATCTTCGGTGGCCACGTCGCTGAGTACATGGAGACCCTCGCCGATGACGATGAGGAGCGCTACAAGTCCCAGTTCCAGGGTTACATCGATGATGAGATAGAGGCCGATGGACTTGAGGAGCTCTACCAGGACATCCACAAGCAGATCCGTGAGGACCCATTCAAGAAGGTTGAGGGTGCCGAGAAGAAGGACAAGGAGGAGTACAAGAAGGAGTCCCTCAAGTTCAAGGGCCGCAAGCTCACCAAGGAGGAGAAGATCGAGCGCGTCAAGGCCAAGATCGCCGAGCTCAGAGAGTAAATTTCTGTACCGGTGTCTTGAGACTTATGTGCTCTCTTCAGTTTTTTTCTCTTTAGTGCTTCATAGGTATACCAACAAAAATGAGGCGTTCTTGAGCATTTGCTTTCCAAACGATTATGAACTATGAAACTTTCTTTCTCTGGTCTGTGCCATGCGATGTGTGGATGTTGTGAGCCCATAGTATAATCTATCGCTGGCCTGTTTTGAAGTAGTCTTGGCCTAGAACAGCCGGCTGTTGGATGTTGAATGTATATGACCCGATCCAATCCCAAGCCAGGGGTGTATCCGAGGAGTCTCAACGGTTGCTATGCTCAGATAGAGCGTGGATGGGAGAAAAGAATTAAATTGGGCTCAGATAGATTCCACGCAGGTGTCAAGTATATATGATCAAGAAGCTATTTATCATCAGATGGGAATAGAGAACTTACCCGACAATTGCTCCGGTAATTACATCTTGGGGAAAATATTTGACATATCCATAATAAATCCATGATAATGAATATATATATATGACCTCAAATTCCTAGCGTCCGACAACACATTTATCATCCCAATAGCTCAGCCACCAGATGGGGTCGTAGTAGCTAGATGGAAAATAATAACTCCATGGGAATCATGGCGAATTGCAACTTTTGGTCCCCAAACAATGACTCCAGGTATAGGCAGTTCTGCAAGAAGACGGATTTCGTATCAATCGCGTTGAGTCGCTAACCCGTGGTGACCCCAGCCCAAGGCCAAAAGCGTTCACCCCTCCAGCTCAAGGATCCGTGCCCTGACCTCCATGCTTCCAACTTCATTATGTCTAACTTGATATATAGACCGCCGTTACGTCCACAGCCGTCACAATCCAACCAGAGTGCGCCGTTAGATTGGAGGATGAAGGGACACAAGGACCCCATCTTCTCTTCAGCCAGCTGCATTACCAACCACGACGCCGATTGAAGGTCCAGCATGGCGACAATTGATTTTTGGCTGCGTTCTCGTCACCTTCACACCCTGCAATCGCTCCTCCCCTCTTGTCACTTATTTCCTCTCACCTCCCTACACATTTTCTCAAAAATAAATCCTCACGCAAAGCCGGCCAGGGTCCGATTAGTAGACTGGCGCTGATGAAAAGCGACGCGAGGCCCTTGTGTTGTAAAGGAAGTTTGAATTCACTTGTACAAGTATAAGGTGGCTCTATTTGGTGAGAGCCTAGCTTATATAGTAATAAGGAGTTGGGGAGGGAGGGAAGGTTGACAACCAGAAGTGATAAAAGGCGTAGCTCGTCACGTGCAACGCCCTCCAAACGAGACGATGGCGCCTTCCCTCCCCAACCCAAGCAAGCATCGCACCTTCCCACTCCCCTCAAATCACTCCTAATCCTGTCTCTAACTCTCGTACCTCGAACTGCTCAAAAAATCCTCAATCAAAAGGACAAAAAAAAAGATGCCCATTCTCGGAATCGAACCGAGGATCTTCTCATATCGGACACATTCGGTTTACGAGTGAGACGCTGTACCACTAAGCCAAACGGGCTACTTGAATGTGATAGCATGTGCGCTAGGTGGTCTTATGAAAGCCCATCGTTCCTTCACTTTTTAAACAAAAGACTTGATCTCATTCCCGCACCTTTCCTCATGGGATTGGGGTTGGGGTTGATTGATTGATGGGACGCTGACACGTGCAAGCGCGTGCCACGGCCTCAATCGATACGCTGCGTCTTTCCCCGACACACGCGTGGGTATTCCTGGAGGGCTAGCTACGACGGGCGGCTATACTCTACTGCAGCGCATGCATGACATTCACACTCCCCTATTTCCCCCGATAGCCAAACTCCCCGCCCACGTCATTGAGGAGGGAGGGGTGGGAAGTGAACCGAGGGGTTACACGCTTCGTCTCTGGAGATGCACGGGCAGCGGGTAAGGTTGAGGAGGGGTGGCATGGGAATGTGAATGTTGTATGGGCGATACCGGGACGCACATGTGAGGCCGAACGCGCCTTTTCGTGATGGGGGATGGAGAGGCGGGAGGGCGTGCGAGGTCGGCGATGGATGGCTGTGTGGTTGGTGGGGAGGTGGGGATGGGGGAGCTAGAGGGGAGTCTATTCTATTCTTGCTTCCTCCGCATTCTTGGAAGGGACGTACAGAGGTTCTGGAGGGATTGGGTCTGGATGGATGGATGGATTGTTACAGCGTATAGTGGCATGCCCTGGGATAGGAGTTGGGATGGCAGGCAGTATGGAGGCGGACATCCGCCTGCGCGCTCACGCTGGGTTGCCATATACTCACAAGGCCATCAGACTCGGAGGGCGCCGCTTCGGTGTTCGTCTCCCTTTCCTCACTCGGACAATTAAACCCCCTCGACCGGTGAGTTGACCATCGTGTCGGACCGCAGCGCTCCTTGCAGAGCACGAATAGGGGCAATATTGAGATGAGACCACCACGGACATGGACCCAGCGCCAACGGCGCCGAGCGCGCGTACTGACACCGAGCTCCGTCCGACGCGAGACATAGCATCAGTCAGCTAGACAAGGCCAGCAGTCAGAGACGGGGAATTGGCAATTCAATCCGCCCACCCCCACCCCACCTCCGCCGCCATCGTCGCCGTACTCGCACGCTCCAGGCGTCCAGAACACACAACTCGCAACAGGTTGTACAGTACTCTCCAGCTTGTCGTTTGTCGCTGGGGGGTTACAGCTAGGAGTTACGGTCGCCCACAGCAACCCGAGCCGGGAGAAATCGGGCTTCGCCGGGCATGTCACCGCTAGACGGGGGGGTGTTGAGGTGCCGGAGCGAGGCGTTTCAGGTACCTCCCCTGCTTGCGTCGTGGTGGGTGGGGACTTTAATGGGATGGTTTGATGGTGGATGGGGCGGCGATCGGGTCGGGGATCGCCGGTAGGCTGGGATTCGAGGGAGGGATGATATTGGGAATTGGGATTGGGATTGGGGAACTTGCTTTTTTGGTGGTATGCTGAGGACAGGAGAGATTGAGGGTTTGTCACTGGGCTTGGCTTGGGTTGAGCTGGGTTGAGCGGCATTGATGGGTTGGGGGAATGGTGTGACGGCCCGGAGAGAGGTTTCACGTCCATGAGGAGGATGTGTGGGAGTGGGAATGGGTTGAGGCGCGCAAAAATGCTTGGTTTGTCTTGGGGTCTCAGGTGGGTTGAGGTTTTTTGTGGATATCTGCATGTCGTGTCGGTCGTGTCGGGAGGCCACG
>LNAR01002011.1:0-38617 GCA_001630585.1 Pseudogymnoascus sp. BL549 | reverse complement strand
GGCGCTGGTTAGTGGGGTTGTGTTGCAGATTTAGAGACGTGTGGTTTTTGTTTAATATATTTGGGATGAGCGTGGCGTTTTTGGGATGGATGGGGGGTATATTATATCAATTTGTGTTTTACTACTTACGTTGTATGTAGCTGGCATTATGGATGGGGTCTGGTACATAGACGTTGGGATAATGGGGGAGATTTAGATAGAGGATATTTAGAGTAATATATCTCTTCTTGCTTATACCTTGCTGGCAGATGCCCATGTGCCCGATAAGGAATTAGTCGTCGCCAATGAACTCTCGCGGCAACTGTACCTGCTATTTGCATTGGGAAGTGCCACCTTGACAATGCTCGTGCTGTTGTCACCACCACCCTCCTCTCTTCTCACCACTCGCTCTTCTCGTCAACCCAACCACGCACAGAGGAATAGACGACCGCCTTTGGGGCGAGGCCGGTGCCGGTGATATGTCATGGACATCGGGGTCCTCTGGGGCATCCTCAACCGAAGGCTCAACGTAAGGGCGCACCACTGGGGCGCGACGGAATGAGGTCACCGACGGGGTAGGGGGGTCTTTTTATTTTCTCTGCCGTATCGAGAGGATGGGTGTGTATTTCACTCTGGGGAATTGATGTCAGTTACCCTGATGGGTAAGGTGGGGTGGATGATCTTATCTTATCAGTGGGGCGACCAGGAACCAGGGGACCGCGGGGTCGCGTCTGATTGCGCAATAAATGTTTCCTATACGAGCAGCCCATCTCAGCTTACGGAAACTGAACTTGTGCTTATCCAACAAAATCCGCCTACCAATTTTAGGCAGAGTGGTAGACCTCTTCGTTCATTATCTATTGTCTTACATATTACATAGGTTTTGATATACACTCTCCCTCATACTGTCACAACCATGTCCAACCCCGAAGCTACAGTCAACGGTGAACCCGTGGAGTTCACTTATGAAAACAACACTCTCACATGGAAGCCCACCCAAGGCGCAAAGGAAGGCGAGGATAAGCACAGCATCCTCGCCAGCGACGTCTTCGCCATTGTCCCCACCTCAGATGCCACCCCATCCCACACAGTCCACAGCATCCGCACCCTCCCCTCACCAGAAAACACCGCCCTGCCCGTCCCAGACGTAGAACTCCACCAAACGACCCTCACCGGTGCACCAGAATCCTTCATTAACCCCCACCTCCTCAGCAGCAGCGGCACTAGCCCCCACCTCTCCCTCCCCGCAGAAGACATCCACGTCGTCATCTCTTCGAAATCAGGCACGGGGAAGGCAGCAGCGTTCTTTGAATCTGTGCTAGCGCCTGCGCTGAAGGTGTTG
Organism: Pseudogymnoascus sp. BL549; assembly: GCA_001630585.1. Classification (NCBI taxonomy): domain Eukaryota; kingdom Fungi; phylum Ascomycota; class Leotiomycetes; order Thelebolales; family Thelebolaceae; genus Pseudogymnoascus; species Pseudogymnoascus sp. BL549. The sequence goes on along the minus strand of LNAR01002011.1, from coordinate 37,296 downwards.
GGGTTGGGCGAGGAGGGGTACCAGGTCGTGCATACGACGTCTCATGAGACGATTTCGGAACTCGCCGGGGGGCAGATAAGGGAGAGGGCAAGGGAGGGGGTGAAGCAGACTATTATCCTTCTCAGTGGTGATGGAGGCGTGGTGGAGCTGCTAAATGGGCTTGTCAGCTCTGAGACTTCGAGGTAAATCTCCCTTTCACAAAACACCACCGATATAAGCTAACACCCCCGCAGCAACTACATCCGTCCCACCATCACCCTCTTCCCCTTCGGCACCGGCAACGCCCTCTTCCACTCCACCTACGCCTCCCCCCCCTCCCCCCTGCAGCACGCCCTCCACCTCCTCACAACCCCCACCTCCCGTCCCCTCCCACACTTCGTTGTCACCTTCTCCTCCGCCTCCCTCCTCACCAACGAAGGCCGCACCTCCACCCCGCTCAAGGATAACCAGATCCACGGCTGCATCGTCGCGTCGTATGGGTTCCACTCTACCCTCGTGGCAGACTCGGATACGGCTGCGCTGCGCAAGTTTGGGGATAAGAGGTTTGGGATTGTGGCGGGGGAGTTGTTGGGGGCGCCGCATCGGTACAAGGCGAAGTTGACTTTGACGACGAAGGGAGGGGGGGAGAGGGTGGTGGAGAGGGAGACGCATGCTTATATCCTTTGTACCCTCGTGTCGCGGCTCGAGAAGACGTTTACGATTTCCCCGCATACGAAGCCGTTGGATGAGGTGATGAGAGTTGTGCATTTTGACTCGGGGAGCGGGGAGGAGATAATGGATGTCATGAAGGGTGCATACGGCGGCGGAGCGCATGTAGAGAGGGGTGATGGGCTGGTGGGGTATGAGGAGGTTGAGGATGTGAGGGTTGGGTTCGAGGATGTGGAGGAGGAGGGGAATGAGGGAAAGTGGTTGAGGGTCTGTGTGGATGGGTTGGTGATTAGGGTTGAGAAGGGGGTGTCGATGAGGGTTAGAAAAGTTGAGGAGGAGAAGGGGTTGTTGGATATTGTGGTTTAGAGGGGTAGACTGGGGTCAGGGGTATTAGATTTCATAGCGGTATAGGGAAGGATTACAAAATTGATGATATTTATGAAATCATTTTCAGCTTTCAAAGCTGTGGGTATTATTTTGGTCTGCTACAATCCTCTCAGGTGTCTACACATAGAAACCACCCTCAAATCTATGCTTTCCCCCCTCTAGATGTCCTCGCCCTCTTACTCTTCGTCTGCCTCGACGGACCCCCAGTCTCGTCCCCATCAACCACACCCTCATCATCCGCCTCCGCCTCCCCCTCATCCTCCCTCACCCCCCTCTTCTTCTGCTTCTTCCTCCCCTGCTTCGCCACCTGCGCCGTCTCACTCAACTCATTCTTCTTCGCCCACTCCGCCGCCTCATCCGCAAACGTCGTATTCAACCCCCCTCCCGTCTTCGCCTTCAACTTCCTCACCGCAGCCTTCATCCTCACACTCTCCGTCCCCGCATTCACTCCCGCCGCGCCCCTCGCTCCCGCTCCAACACCACCATCAAAATACCTCGTGATATTCGCCTGTGTCCCCTCCGCCTCACGACGATTCATATCCCGTATAACTGGCACAAGCACCTCATCCGTGCGCTCCGACGTCCACCCAATCGTCGCCATGAGGAACGAGCGCAGATTATTCAAATCTGGAACACCCCACTGGAAGGGGTCAGGCGTGCTATCCACATCCGCGTGGAGATACGCATCCGTAACTGCCTCGCTCGGGAATGCGGGTGGGAGAAACAGTTTCGCAGCTTGGGATTTGCGGAATTTCCTCCGGAAGGCAGAGGCGCTATCTGCTTCCCTGGGGCGGTGGTTGTGCTGCACGTCGTGCCACCAGTCCTTGAATTCCTTGAGGCCATCTGCGGAGGGGAACTCAGAAATGATTTCGAGGGCGGTGACGGGGCCGATGCCAGGGAGGCCATCGGTGTAATCGCTGCCGAGGAGATGGGCGAATTCGATGAGCTTGTCACGAGAGAGGGAGAGCTCCTTCTCGAGGTCGGAAGCGAGGTAGCATTCGACGAATTTGTTGCTGTTGAACATGTTTTTGTAGACGCGCGTGCCGCCGAAGAGAAAGACGTCGGAGTCGTCGGTGATGATGCCGTCGACGAGGCCGAGGGTGACTAGCTCAGCGCATTGGGCTTCGGCTTCCATTGGGGCTGTGATGTATGGCAGGCCGAAGAGACGGAGGAGAGCTTGGCATTCCGTGACCATGATATGGGATACGTCGTCAGCATCACGGCGGTCCTTCTTTTGCTGGTTACGAAGTTGTTTGAGCTCTCGCTCGTAGTCCTCCTGGTTAACCTCTGGAGCCTTGTTGTTTAGGCTACTGGCAAAACGTGCATGCTCTTCTGCTTCAAGAGCGAGATGTGCAAGCAGTTCCTCATCTTCGGGGTCGCTGAAGTCGCCAAATTCATCGTCCGAAGCAGCCTGTCGGTCAAAAGCGTCGTCATTCTGCGCGGCAAAGATACCCTCTTGTGCTTGGAGAGTGGGAGGCGCCGCTGTTTCCGTTGGTTGGTGCAATTCAACATCCTCAAATGTAGGAGAGGGACTCTTTGGTGCTACTGGTTTTTCGGAGGGCTCGTCTCTGTCACTTTCTGACCATTCAACAGGCTCCTCATCGGAAGGCAAGTTTGCCTTGTCGCCTCCATCTTCCACCATATCTGGGGCGCTCTTTTCGGCGTTCTGTTGAGATACATCAAGGAGCAATGCTTCGTCTATAGTTTTTTGCACTGGTTCCTGCTTGCCAGAAGGTGATAGCTTTCCTTCATCCCTCTTCGTATCATCGGTAACGGTAACCTTTGGTGGTGGCGCTTCAACTATTTCAACATCACTATCTTCATCAGAAGACTCAATCTCAATAACGCCATGGTCGCGCTTATATATTCTCTCTTCTTCCAGACGCCTCTCATAGTCTGCAGCATTCACTTGCTGGTCTTTCGCCATTTGCTCTTTAACGTCGGATCGAATATCCCCAGTATTAGCCATCCAAGGCGGAAGAGGTCTTGCTTTTTCGGCTTCCTCTTCACGTTCAAATCCACCAGCCAAGTCGTCATTTTCCTTTTCTGTACTTTTGGTCTGGTTCGGGCGTGCCTTAGCATATCCACTGAATATGGATTTCTTCAAATCCAGTTTTTCAAATGGCAGAGGGCCACTGAACGAATTTCCAACAGCGCGCAGCGAAGGGGCAGGCCCAGATGGGGCAGTAGCCTTCTGCTTCCTCGCGCCAGCGAGAATATCTTGCAAGTTTTCCTCCTCATCACTGCTCTCGGCAGCCATGCGCTTTGGCACCGCAGCATTCGCCCTATTATTGACAATATTGATCAATCCATTCCCACTACTCTTCATAAGTGGCCGATGGTCTTTAGCAAGCTTCTGCTCATATGCGGGCATCTGGACATCTTCAAAATCGGCTTCCTCTTCAGATTCCTCGGCCGCAAAGCTTTTCTGCATAGACATCGCAATCGCACGATTCAGCTCTTCCTCTTCGTCGGCGTGTTCGCTCCCTTCAAATAAGTCTTCAGCTCCGTCTTGTTCTACGAAGAGAGAGTTTGTTGGAGCTTGTTCTTTATTCGCCATATCGTCATCGGCTAGTTGGAGAGCCTTAATATGGTCCATTTGTTGCTGGAACCGAGCTTGCTCCGTCGGAAGCCGGTTGAGTCCCTCGACAGGAACATCTTCAAACTCATCCTCATCCTCGAGTTCTTCATCCCCCAGTTTAACCTGCCTCCTTTCATGCAAGGCGTCAATGTCAATCGGCTTGTTTCGCTCCCCCCGGTCCTTGTCTTTGCTAACAACACCCAATGCCCATCCACCTTCTACTCCTTCATTCTTCACAAGCATGTATTCCCGGCCTCTTTCTCCAGCAATCCTACCATTGCCGCCAAACATGGCATCATCGGCGTTCATCCCGTTTAAATTCATTAATCGCTGCGTTAAATCGTTTCGTTCCCTCACCCGGTCGACTTGAAATTTCGAAAATGCCATCCTGTCCGGAAACATCTCTTCAAGTTGCTCTTTGCTCAACCCCATTCTAAGCCTAGATCTCAGTCTTGCAGCATTGAGGATATTGTACCTATCAGCAGGAGGCAAACACTTAAAAAAGTCTCCGTCAAAATCGATTTTGCTGAAGTCGTAGAGGTCAACATTCTCCCCGCTATTGTGCTGTCTGGCAAACTCCTCTAGCTCTTCAGCAGACATAATTCGAGGATCGTTCGGCTGTCCCATATTTGAAATATCACCATTCAAATCTGGTAAATGGTATTGGTCCTTCTTGACGAACTTCCGGTTCTGTTGCCTCTCCTGGTTTGACATGCCCAATTCGTCCACATAAACCAAGTTCTGATCATCCGGCAGCTCCTCATCTTCCACAGCCTCTGTAGGACGTCCTCTGACCTCAATCTCTCGCTTCCGTTTATCTTCCGCCTCTTGCGCCACCCGCTGCATCTGCATCGCAAGCAGTTTCCCCGCCGTCCTCGTCGCATCATCACGTCTGCCCTCTCTCCGTCGCTTCCGGCCCAGGATCGTCTGGCGTTTCAGCGCAGGCGCGCCACCATCGAATACAAACACCGGCTTGATGCCGAAATACAGCAGTTTGCAGATGCGCCGGAAGAAGCCGACAACGTGAGAGTTGCGGAGCGCATTCCCCTCCTTGTCGCGCACGGCTTTTAGGAACTGGTATATCCAGATGGACGCGTCAACCGCAAGGCGCTTGCGGTTGAGAGCTTCCAGTTTCGTGGGTCTGGCGCAAGGGTGCAGCACCGACCAAAGTTGGGTCACACCCATCGTTCACGAAGGTGGCGGGTCTCTCTGAAGGCAGTGAGGTATGTGTCGCAGGACTCGATCCAAACGATGCCTTCACTTCAATCAGCAGGGTGTCTCGACGCAGTTTACAACGACTTTGGGCATCATGATGGCGGTTTCGTCTGCGATGCTTCGAGTTTTAACTACTGGAGGCACCCATTCGCCTTCTCCACGAGTCATTGGGGTTCGTGACGTACTTGACGCGAAGTCACGTGAGCCATTTAACGTGCTTATCGTTATCAGTATTGAATATCAAGGTCCTGTCACTTCGAGGTGGACGACTAAAATTTTGATATCCCCCGACCACTGAGCAAGATGGCGACTTCAAACGACGAGGCAAAGGATTATCTTAATGGCCTTTTAAATAAAAGCCTTCGCGTCACGACGACTGACAAGCGAATGTTTCTTGGCGAGTTCAAATGCACAGATTCGGTAACCATTACCTACCCCCTCCTCACCGCAGCAGATTGCAACACACAGCACATCTGCGACGGACAGCAGCTAACAATGACTATATAGGATCGTAATATTATCCTCGCACATACCTACGAATATCGCCTGCCCTCAGAACCCTCTCTTCCACAAACTTCCGAAACCGGCTCGGTCACGTTGGAAATGACATCCCGCTATCTGGGTCTTGTCGTTGTGCCAGGAGAGCATATTACAAAGATCGAACTCGAACAATTCGCATCGCAGATGAAATCCACGGGATCGCGCTGGTCCGGCAATATGCTTAAGTCGCAGACTGGCACTATTACGACAACGACTTCAGAAGCTGCATAGCGCCCTCTCCCGTTATCGTGGGATGCACATGTCCTTTTACTGTCTGGCTTCGGACAGGACGAGGCACTCGCTCCATATGCGACGAGCTGAGGATTGAAAGGAACGGACATAAATGCAAAGGGTATATAACCCGAATTCTTGCAGGGCGCCGTCCAAAAGCCCAGGCGATAGCCAATTGGTGACGAGAACCGATGGGTATAAGTAGGCACTGGCTCTCCAGGGGTCGACCTTGAGATGATAAGAGCGAGCTCAGTGGATTACATCGAGCCTATTATTTGTAACACATAATTTATGAATCACAAGGGCGACCATTTTCAGAGACTCAACCAAAGTATAAACAACATATTATTTTATTAACATCGGGTCATTGCGAAACACATGTTGTATAAAAAAGAAAGGAAAGCAATGAGATTCCGGGATTTATTCTCCCGCAAAACTCCCAACTCGTCAACACCAAAGAAAGAAAGAACACTCCAATCCCGGCCCCTTAGGCCTCGACCGAGGCCTCCTGCAGACGACCTCTGCTCTCTAGGTTCTCACTCTCCAGCACGGAGTGCCTGTCCTCATCCTCCTCGTCATCATAATCATCGACTCCCTGGTGTGCGCTAGCTGGGACCCACAGGCCAGACTCGCGGTCCTTGTATGGGCCGTCTTGGCCAGAAAGGTCGTGGCCCTCTGCGTTACGGGCGATGTTGTTACGGCGGCGCTGAGAGAGTGTGCGTGCGCGGCTGGATAGCTTTGCGTTGACAGCAGCCTTGGAGTCGACCCAGTTGGTGAGGGCATCCTCGCAGTCCTGGATGATGGCCTTGCTGGCCTCGTATCCGTCGTATGCAGCTCTGGTCTCGCCAGGGGTGACTGGGGTGTCGTCAATCAGCTCCAACAGGTGCTTTCCGTAACCAGCGATGGTAGCGAGCTTCTCGCTGTGCTCGCGAAGGGCATTGAATTGGTAGTTGAATGCGGCCTTGATCTTCTCGCGTGTGATGTTCGAGAGCTGGGCCTCGGCGACGAGCGACTCGGCTTCGGCGCGGACAAGCTCCTGTTCGAGGATAACAATTCGGGGGGAGTTGGGCTCCTTGTATTTCAATTGCGCGATTTGGTCTGTGATCTTCTGCTTGCCTGTATTGAATTAGTACCGCGGTATGCGCATTGAGGAATGAAGAAACTTACGATCTCTGCTTGGCTGCACCGACGACTCAATGTTGCGGATGCTCTTAATGGTGACACGGTATTGATCGTACTGATCAACGTAGGAGTCCTCGAGCTCACCCATCTCGTAGAGCAGAACACCAAGCTTATCGGTGACATCGGATACGTCATCGTCGCATCCCTCACCCCAGATCGACAATTGTTGCTATGTGATGTCAGTAAAGGCGACAGCAAGTCAATGTGGTGTCGCAAGCTTACAGCAACTTCCATGCGCTCTCTTCCGACGAGCTCCATGCTGCGCATAACGTTCTTCTCCATCTTCACGAGCTGGGCGAGCTTCTTGCTCAGCTCGGTGCTACCGAAGCCAGCACTGTCAAGAGGAATTAGTTATGTATCCAGGATTGCGCAATGGGTTCAAACGTACGCATGCTTCCTCAGTCCATGGCCAATTCCTCCGCGGCCGAAAAGGCGACCCGACTTGGTGGTCGATGGTGGAGGCGGCGGGTTCTGAAGCTGCGACGCAGTCGGCGCCCGAGATTGCCGCAGGGAATATGTTCGATGCATGTTTGTTTATTGATCGGTTTGTTGACAGCTGGAGGATGTGGCTTATTTTAAACAGATATCTATCAGTCGTTCGATATTGATAGTTAATAGGTAGCAAGATCTCAAAAAGAAAGAGAAAGAGAGAAGAGAGTCTGGGCTGAGGGTTGGATTAAGGGTGGAGTGACTTTAGTTAACTTCCAGGTTAAACCCTCCAGAAGAAGGCAGACGAGTGACGAGGGGGACCACTGCGTCATAGTTGTGCGTTTAAGGTTTGAAAGGATCCACATTTGACTGGATACGAGGCTGTGATTGGATGAGAATTGGATGGGACTACGCACGACAACCGGGCCTCGACGTAGCCGGTTATTTGGCGTATTTTCGTCGATTGATGGGAACGGGACTACAACCAAGGTTATGTGACGAATCAGATAATTGATAATTGATAATTAAATGATTGAAGGATATGAGAAATGCATATGATAATTGTCATATAAAATTAAATTCCAAAAAAAATCAAATCAATACTGGCAAAAATCGAGGAGAACGCTGGCTATCGCGATGAGTTTCCCCCAGAGTCAAGATCAATCCACCTTGGAATTTATCAAGGCAGCAAGCGGTGAGCAAGTGGGCACACTACTCAAGTAGCACATAATTTTGTCTCAAGCGTTCCATCCGATGTCATACTTGTGCCAATGTCTCTTACTTATGTCAAGACGGTACTATCTCGGTCCTCTAATCGCTGGATGGTGGCAGAGTATGGCCTAGTATCGATGATTTACACACATGGCCAAAGCACCCAGTAAGACCCATTGCGTCAAAATCAAAGTTTGCCTTTGTCTATGATTTAATACCTTTCACCTGGTACGGAGGGGTCCGAGTTGATCCCCCTCCGATGTCCCAGCCCGAGAGTGTGGTCCGTAGGGCTGATGGCAGTTGAATGCCGCCACTGACCAGCCGATCGATCTCCAACCCACAGACTGCCATTGCTTGTCTTTTTACCATGATAATATTCCCGTTGGTAATATCCCCAATACTTGAATACTTGGCAATGCAGGCTGCTCATTGCTAGCCGATCCCCAGAGCTATCCCTTTCGGCATCCCTGGTCAGATCATAGTCCATAGTCCCTTTAGAAAGTAGATTAGGTCTAGACTGCTAACTGCCAGGAAATATACAGGGTTCAAAGCCAAGTCCCGGGAAAAAGAAGCGTTTTCGATAACCGCCCACTTCTGACGTCATTTTCAGAGTCGGTCGGTTCGGCGTTGGGGTCACGGGAGTGTGCGGGCGCCATAGATTAGATTAGATTAGATCGTGGGGTGTTTCTCGTCCCAAGTTTATCGGAAGGTGTGTATCGGCGTACCACCGCAGTCACGACTATATACCATATTATCATAGCAATATGATAGTAGTATAAATTGCTTACTTCTCGTGAGACATGGCTATCCAGGTATGTGAGGGTACCCGGCGGCATACAGTGGGGCAAAACCAACAAGAGTTGCCTCGTCGTGGAATATACGTGTGTCGTGTGCTAACATTTCTACAGCACGCGTATACGCTGAATCCAATAACAGCCCTCGCGCATTACCGCCGAGAGGAGGGTACGGGGAAGATTGAGCTGCTCCTAGTTGGAGAAGGTGCCTTTCTCAAGATTTACGAAGTTAAATCCTCAAAGCTCATCGCACAATGCAGAGTCTTCAACTCCCAAACTGTGCACGGGATCGCTGTTCAGGAGGTAGAGGGATCTGGCGATGGTCTAATATCGATCTGGGGAGGCCGTTCTTTTACCCTGCTTGACGACATTGACTTGGCAAACATCATATCAAGTGATGTGAGCTCCCTCGTTTCGAACGAGAAGGTCGCCCCTGACTGGCTGCTGGCCTGCGCTATTTCTCCTTTTGATGCTTCGGGCGGTTGCATTTTCGTTACAGCCCACAGCGTTGCCATACACGTTCTACCTGTCGATGGCTCCAAGCAACTGTCTGTGCGGCGCCTGTCATCGCCGTCCCGCTCGATTCTTTACTCTGCCAATATTGTCTGGACTTCAGAGTCTTCAATCATGGTTGCAGCAGGCACGGTATTTGGAGAGATTGAAATTATTGCCTTGAAAATGAGCATTTCTGACTCTACAGAAAGTAGCGAGATTCTTTTCACTTTCACTGGTCATGAAGGATCAATATTTGGGGTTCAGATCTCCCCTGAGATAACAGGACCAGATGGACAACTCACCAGACTTCTGGCCAGCTGTAGCGACGACCGGACCATCAGATTATGGGATCTGTCCCCATTAAATAGCCTCCCGAAGAATCCTCCACTGACAAAAGAATTTTTGAAGGATACTGGATTTGGCGGAGTTGTTCCTGACTCACAAGGTATACTTTCTGAAAAGCTATGCATAGCTACTGCAATGGGGGGCCATGCTTCTCGCATTTGGCAAGTCAAATTTGTCACTCCGAGGAATCCGGAGTCAGGGAAGGCGACTCGAGTTAATGTTATCTCCTTTGGTGAAGACTCGACAGCGCAACAATGGGCTCTTGACGGCTGGTCAAAGGGGTCCAGCGACAATGCTACCCAGGATGATCTTGGGTTAGAAAAATTATCTTTGAAGCCCAAAGCCACCCTTACACATATCCAGGAGTTCTCGCACCATACTGGAAAGCATATCTGGTCTTCGTCTTTACTTGCTACTGGCCAGCTACGAAGCAGATTGGCCACTGGCGGTGCAGATGGAGCAGTCTCGGTGTTCGATATTTTGCTCGATGGACAACAGATAGAGCAGGAAATTGGGCAGATGGCTCATGATTCGCCCGCAGTTGAGTTAGAGGAAAGCCATAGACATGCAAGATCTTGGATAAAGTCTCTGGATGATCTCGTTGAACCTCTACCTCCCGTCGCAATAGTTGAAGAGCCTGTCGAGGAGCCTGTCGAGGAACCTGTCGTGCAACAATCCCCTATTATCGCCGAGTCCAAAGACGAAAATCCCGAAGATTCCTCAAAGAGCAAAAAGAAGAAGAAGAAGAAGAAGAAAGCGCCTGTGGCCCCAAAGGACTCATTTAACAAGTACGCACTTGTCGGCCCAAATCAGGTTCTCTTCACGACGAATTTTGGAAGAGTTGTCGTCCAGCCAAGTGCTTCCACAGACCCTTGGCTCGAGCTGTCACTCCCCGCTGGCTCTGAATCGGACCTCAAATCCTACTCTGTTGTCACGGGTATACCAGACCACGGAATTGCTATATTGGCTGGTGCAAATGGCAAAGTCTTTATGCATTCTCCATCACGAGGCATAGAACAAATAGCGGATTTAAAACACAAGGTAGCAGGACTTTTTTATATTCCACGGCCGGGTCATGATACCCTCCTAGTTCTCGTGACCCTCCTTGGAAGCTCTGCGGCTAGTACTATTACTCTTCGACCTGCTTCTTTGGATAAAGTTACTGTCCAATCCATCAATTTGCCACCAGCATTTGTGGTGACAAGTGCAGGAGAGGTCAGTGACTTGATCATACTTGGGTCGAGAAACGGAAAAATCGCAGTTTATAATTTGGACGCTGGAGCAAGTGAACAGATGGTTGACATTGACGACAACTTCAAGTGTCACGATGCAATAACCTCTGTTATAAGGGTTCCGGATTCGCTCGAAACCCCAGGACACTTTGTCGTCACATCCCGTGATGGAACTTATGCTATTTTACTTGCATTTGTCAACCCACTCGATGCTAAGGCCTTGGTCCTGTTAAAACTTGTACATCAGGCATCGCTTCCATTTGGGCCAATGATTGAAGGGGCGGCATACTGTGGGGAATCACTAGTTCTCAATGGCTTTCGGAGCACGACGTTCATCGTCTGGAACGAAACAGAGCAAAGAGAGATATGCAGGGTTGACTGTGGTGGGGCTCATAGAAGCTATGTTTACTCCCTTCTACCCCAACACGGCGGCACCTTCTTTGCATATACAAAAGCGTCGAAACTACACATACATGAGCAATACCATCCGTCACACGACGTCTTGAAGACTGGTGGCCATGGGCGAGAGATCAAAACCTGTGCCGTATCACCAGATCAGCTATTCATTGCTACGGCGGCAGAGGATACAAATATAAGAATATGGAACTACGACGATAATCATGGCGAGGTTGACGGCGATAGGCTCCAATGCTATCTTACCCTACGGAAACACAGTGCTGGAGTTCAGCATCTCCAGTGGGCCGCTTCGTCGGAAAGTTCCCACTACTTATTCAGTGGCGGCGGTTGTGAGGAGTTCTACGTCTGGGCAGTTTTAGCCGCACCAGGGGAGAAAGGGCTCGGGGCAGTCTGCGAAGCTACTCTGGATGATCTGAGCGAGGATCGTGATCTTCGGATTATGGGTTTCGATGTTCACGCAACTAGTAACCCAGTTGAAATTGGTCTCGCAAAGGCCCCGTCGATGTACTTGATTGCCATTGCGTTCTCCGATTCCACCATTAGGGCATACTGGTATACACAAGCCGGGGGGTTCGAAAAGTTCGGACAAGGAAGATACACGTCGTCGTGCATAACGCAGATAAAGGTGTTAATCTCAGAGGAGAGCGGGTCGACGATCCTAACGGCCTCGACGGATGGCCATCTTGCAACGTGGGAGATGGGCGGGGACGATGATGACGATGATGATGATGATGATGGGCTTACCCAATTTACCGTGACGAAGAGAATCAAGGTTCACCAGTCTGCCATTTTATCACTTGACACCCTCCCAATAGGACCAGATGGTTTCCTCATTGCTACTGGAGGCGACGACAACGCCGTGTCACTGGCTTATCTCAGTTCCGATGAATTTGCTTTGCGGTTGACAGTTCCATCGGCCCATGCTGCTGCTGTCAGTGGACTGAGCTTTGCTACTCACTCACACGATTCCGCAGATCAAACGGGGATCTTTCGCATCTGCACAGTGGGTGGAGACCAAAAGGTGAAGAGTTGGGCATTTAAGGTGATGGCTGAACTGGAACAAGGAAGGTTCAAGATCAGCGAGTTGGTATGGCAGGAGCAAGAAATCGGTGACAAGACTACAACCAACGTTGCGGATGCCGCCGGGCTGGCCAGCATCGCTGGTGGATGCGGTCATACTCATTGTTTGGTGTATGGCAATGGGATGGAAATATTTGATGTTTGATAGTATCAGATTTTTACGGGAGCCTATGATGGTATAAAACTATAGACATAGTGCTTGTCGGACAAACCTATGTGAATATGTGGATATATCGATATATAAAATTTCAGAAATTGTCCAAGTCTTATCACAAAATAATATATCGAGAAAATTCCAAACTACCCCACAATGACAAGATAAATGACAGACAACAAAAATAGCCTCAAAATGTACAAAGGGTATAGATTTAATTTTATCCCCATTATCACAGATGGACTACTGATTGGAGAATATCTAGGAGTGTAAATAGAGGTGAGAAATGCACATACACCAGTGGTTACGGGCTATAGTAACCCCGGTTGCCGCCAACCAGATCGCGCTAGCATGGTACCCCTTGTCGTAACCCCATACTGCGAGTGCTATCTGGAGCTTAACATTTCGTACCTGGCTGATCATCCAAAACAATTCCACTGCTTCACGACGAATGACATTGGTGTGAACCCCGAAAACACCAATGCCACTGGCGAATGGACACAATGGACAACGCAGCACGTTTACCTGCCGATGCGCCAATGGGAGATGCGCCCCATGACACGCCAGCTTCTGAAGAAACCTCCCTCCCCTCCTCGATACCCCAAAAGCGCGTGTTGGAGGATGACCACCTGCCATCCGTATCCTCACCACTAAACCCAGACTTCAACAAGGCCGCAAAAGATGAAGCACCTGCAGCTAAGGAGCGTGCAGCTCGCTCGAAAAAGGAGTCTTTCAAGAAACGCGAAGCCAAAGGCCCTGTTGCGACAGAAGTAAGGGCCAGCCCAGACCCGGCAGGCCCAGCTAAGCAGAGGAAGACGTCGGACGTCCTCGCCCCTCTGCGCTACAAGCTGGCTCCACCAAGGCTTGCGGATTTCGAGCCTCCACAAGGACCAGTGTTTACCCCAAGCCATACGATTAAAGGTCCCGATGGCGCGCCGATACAATTCTATGAAGCCTCGGACTAGTAAGATCACCACGCCCCGGTACTGATCGCCTTACTAACGTGTCCGTCCCCACAGCGCTTCCAATAAAAGGAACTATCGTTATACCCACTGTATCGCCGACCCCGAATTCCCTTCGTCTCTATTCTACCGCCAGTCCGAGACTGCTCCGTACACCCCACGCCTCAACTTCGAAGATCAGGCAAGCCATATGTTCGTGGACCCGGAAGGCCGACATGTTTCGACCGATAAAGGTTTCCGCATGGCGAAAGCAAATGTATGCGTAAGAGAAGGACGCTACTACTGGGAGTGCAAGATCACAAGTGGGATACCAAAAGAAGGCGAAACAAGCGAAGGGCATGTACGAGTGGGATGGGCAAGGAGGGAAGCCACTTTGGAATCCATGTGTGGTTTTGATGCCTACAGTTACGGAATTAGGGATGTCAGTGGTCAAAAGGTCCACCTGTCGCGCCCAACCGCATTCTTTCCACCAGGGGAAAACATAGAGGTCGGGGATGTGATAGGACTGGAGATCAACCTTCCATCGCTATCACTACACAGCAAGGTTGTCGAAGGGCGATACAACCCCGCCGTAGATCTGGAAGACGACGAACCGAAGCACGAAGCAGTTTCCGATGTTATACGGGATCGAGTTCCCATACGGTTCAAGTCGCATCTCTACTTCGAGCAGATCGACTATCTTCCAGTAAAGGAGCTCGAAGATTTGATGAATCCCGCTCCGACAGGATCATCTGGTAGCAGTGGCTCGAACCAGAAGCCAAGAGCAACGCATCCAACGCCAGCAATGCGCACTCTCCCAAATTCCAGCATCAAGATTTATAAAAACGGAGTTTACATGGGGGAGGCCTTCAAGGATCTCCTCGCATTTCTACCGCCAGCGTCGTTGCCACAGGCCCAAGTAGGTGCCCGAGAAGGCCTGGATGATGGGATGCTGGGTTATTATCCGGCAGTCAGTGTTTTCCGTGGCGGCGCCGCTGAAATCAACCTTGGTCCGGACTTCTGGTTCCCTCCGCCTGGATCCGACCAGGATGACGACGAAGTTGACATGGTCGGAAGCGACCAGCAAACAGGATCTAAGGGCAAGAAGCCGAAGCCCGTCTCGGAAAGATTTGATGACCAGATTGCCGAGGATATTGTTTATGATCTTATTGATGAGGTTGATTTCTGGAAGCAAGACGGATTCGTTGTGCTGAACCAGGCTCGCAATGCGGCACTGGCGCACCCTACGGCCACGAATGATAATGGAGAGCCAGGGGAAAACATCATTCCGCATGGCGAGATCAAGGAGTTGGTTCAGGATGAGGAGTAATGATGGATAATGATGTCCCCCAAAAGCACGACGGCTGCCGCGATTATTATCGTCGTCGCCATTGCTCTGGAACAATTGATGGCGCTCCCACTAGGTTCAATTAGCCTGCCAACGCTGTTATTACAGCAAAAGTATTGAAACAATGTTTCACCTCATGAAACCGAGGTGCCTGAATATGTCACGACACAGATGACGAAAACAGTGCCGGGCCGGGATGGCCGGGACGCACCTCTAGATTGGAGCCATTGAGGTGGCTTAAACCACCCGCGGGTTTGAGAAGATTGTAAGACATAATTCACAAGACCCTGAAGTTGCAATTGCAACCGGCGGATTTCTTGACTTCGTTGTTAACTACTGTACGGATATATCTGGATAGATATAAACAAATTAAATAAAATCCGAAGCTGATTGTTAATATGGAGTACGCGCACGCACCTTATGTGATCAGCGTGGTCCAGTAACCCCGCGGTGGCTGACATGACGTCGGCTGTACCCAATTGAATTTTGGCACGGCACGGACGCCGCACCCAGTAGCTGCTGTACGAGCGAGTAGCTGTGCCTCGCATGAACAATATCAGGTGGCTTGCCATGCAAACTTTTGCCGACTGCGGTTCCATTACTCGTCTTGAGATTGCTCTACCATTTGACATTCCATTCCTGTCGCCAAGTCTCCCACTGTAACATCTTTGGACACAACATAGCATTTGATGGCGTAAGGGGCCAGATGTCGCAAGAGAGCTTCTGATCTTTGCCTCATGCTACATCATTAGTCTTACTGTTGCGCACAACTCCCGCGCACCGAAAAGCCGAGTAAAATTTGATGTCTCAGCCTCCTTTACGAGGGTTATCCGCAGCTCATTTCCTCGAGGGAAGAGTCTGGCGATTTCAAGGCGCGCCCTAGGTGTCCATTGGCAGCGATGCAGAGAGTTACTTCCATGCTGCCGTCCTGGGACAGGACCAAGAAGGGCGGCAAACAGGGCTTCGATAAAGTCTGGGGATGGGCCGACAAGCTGGGCGCCCCGGTAAACAGGCTCACGAACAAAATCGGCAGCGAGGCGTTTTGGCCGACCGAGTTGGACAAGGAGAGTGACAAGGCTGCGAGGATATTGAGGAGCTTTTGCAGTAAGTCGCCCCAAGTTTACCTCGGGCCACAAATACAGAACTCCCGATATGGACCAGTACTGTGTTGTGCGCAAACAATGAGGAGAATCGCAATCGTTTTATGACGTTATTGTTTACTGACAATGGGTTGCAGAGGATGGCTTCTACAAAGAAGAGAAATTGCCGCCGAGCGAAGTCGGTCCCAACCAGAGCGCGAAACAGAGGGTAATCATGAAGATCCCGCCAAACGTGGTCAAGAATGCAGTTGGGATGGCCATTTTCACAACAATGCGCACAGGTCTTTGGGTATCGGGAGCTGGCGGATCTGGGGTCTTGGTCGCGCGACTAGAAGACGGATCATGGTCACCTCCCTCCGGGATTATGCTACACACTGCCGGGATAGGATTTTTAGTGGGCGTCGACATATACGACTGCGTAGTGGTAATAAACAGCAGGAAGACACTGGAGTCGTTTACAAAGATACGAGCAACGGTTGGTGGCGAAATCAGCGCCGTTGCAGGGCCAGTTGGGGTTGGTGGGGTTCTGGAGAATGATGGGAAATGGAAGCAGGTCAACAAGCCAGTGTTTACATACTTGAAGTCGCGTGGATTCTATGCTGGGGTTCAGCTAGATGGCACGGTAATTATTGAGCGAACAGACGAAAATGAGAGGTTCTACGGTGAGAAGATATCGGCAGCGAATATTTTGGCTGGAAAGGTCAGATTCGTACCCAGGGAAACGAAGATGCTCCTGGAAACACTGAAGCTGGCAGAGGGCCGATCAGACTTCGACCAAGAGTTAATGGAGGAACTGGACGACCAACCCGCCCCAGGAGATGTCGACGTCGAGTCGTCTACAGTTTTCGGAATCCCCGAGCCAGATGACCCTGATCCATTCGGTGTCCTTGCTTTAGAGCAGGCCGGGTTGGAGATCAGAGAGGCAGGAAGCCACTCTCGGCCGAATAGCTCACAATTTGAATACAAGCCGAGCCCGACCAGTCCGATCTTTCCACACCTAAACCGGATGAGCATGGACACAACCGCGGCAGGCAGTCGAGCCAGCTATATGAGCAACTCAAAAAGAACCAGCTTACGGACTGTCCGAAGTATTTCGATGGGTACACAAACCGACGCGGATGACTCGTCTAGCGTGCATGCAAAGACTCCAATTGAAGCTGCCGATACTCCCGTGGAAAAGGTTGAGCTAGAACCGCCGGATGTCGACTACACACAAATTGATCTCGGACCATACAACGGATTCACGAGTCCTCACCGTGGCTCTGAATTCAATGGTAGTGGGACAACCATAACGGAACCGGAATCGCCCGTAACCCAACAGCGCGAAGAGGCCGAGAAGGGTACTGAATCAAAACACCACGAAACGCCCGTGAAGCATACTGCACCCCTATATCGCGAAAGGTCTAATAGGCGTACCCAACCTCAATATAGCGAAAGGTCCGAGAAGCGCACTGAACGCCAAAGCCAAGAAGGTGCTGAGAAGGACGGCGATAGCGAGGTCGACACATATTCAGACGACGGCTTGGACGACGACGAGCCCGTAGTTTTTGAGGCGGCGGCAGCAACACACCGCCCAACCCGCATCAACGTTGTCAAGGCGCGAGGAAATGTTGTCACGATCCCACCCAGACCGACACCACCACTACCACAAAGGAGTTCGGCGAGAGCCAGCCGGAGTTTGATCAACGGCGTCTGGGAGAATGGGGCCTCTCCACTGTCGAGCCCGAGGTCGGATAGGTTTTCTCCTCTCCCTAGCCCAAGGGCCGACGGATTTGAGATTGCTAAGCTTAACGGGAGTTCAAGCCGGCCGTCGTCGCTCCAGGAGAAGGTTGAGCAACCCAATGGCACAGCCGGACATGGGGTTAAAGCAGTGGATGAAGCCAATGGAGTAAAAGGGAAGCAGTCGAGTGAATTAGAGGTTCCTTACGGTCAATATCTTTCCTCCGGAAACCAGACGAGCAAAGAGAGCTCCAGGGAAGAGAGTCCCAAGGAAGTTACCGCTGAGGAAGTGACCCCCAAGGAAGAGAGCTCTAAGGAACTTAGCACCGAGGAAGTGGCCCCCAAGGAAGAGAGCTCCAAGGAAGAGAGCTCCAAGGAAGAGAGCTCCAAGGAGGAGAGCTCTAAAGAAGAGGCTCCACTAGCCGCTGCCGAAACAAAGATCTCGTCTACAGAATCTGGAACTGAAGTTCCGCTCCCAGACACTGATCTGACTGAAGATGGGGCCGATGAAAGTCAGAATGAAGACTTCCATGATGCTGTCGATGCGCCCATTAGTGGCAAGGAAGATACGAGTACAGACACGAAGATATAGCTGGCATGAAGTGTTTTTGGAGATTTTGTGCTCAACGGGGGAATAATATATGGGATTAAAGCTTTTATTGTTATTACAGGTTACAGGACATAATTTTGGGCATGGAGTTGCTGGTCGGAAGCATCATATGGGGTGTTTCGCGACGTCGGGTGGAGTTTGGCAAGAGATAGGAACATAGGTGCCGACATACTTTTACGATATAGTCAAACGAAATTCACAGAGATGCCTTGTATGTGTCTTCAGCTTGATGATTTGAATTTTCGAAGAGATGTCTTGGCTTTGGCCCCCCAAGTGGTACTAAACAAATGATAGCATCCGAGCATCCATCAAATCCTGGAGCTTTAGCTCAGTGGTTAACAATCCCTCGTGGCGCAATGGCTAGCGCGTTCGACTGTTAAACAGTAATCTGCTTGCAATCGAGAGGTTGGTGGTTCGACCCCACCCGAGGGAGCTTCATTTTTGCTTCTTTTTTATGTTTTAATAGGACTGGTTGGTGATGTGGTTGAGGGAGCGAAATATTCTTTAGGTGCTGTGGTGGTGTTTCTATAATTTTTGGTCGCGTACCTGAGCGAAGTCGCGTATTCCTCTGATAAGGCCGATAAGGCTGGAGAGAGTCAACACCACATCTGTTGGAAACATTTCACTTTTGTCCCAAGCCTACCACTGTAGAAGTTACAGCTCAGCTGTAATTTCACAACCCAGATATCACTCATGTCGGTCGGGCAGTACGATGACAGTAATCGCGCCTTTCTTCAAGCCTTCATGGCAAGAGGCACCTTGACGTTCAAGGAAGCGCGACCCCTCCTTGCCGCCATATTCTCTGTTAAAGATGGTACCTCACCTATTCTTGCCCAGCTTTCCCTCCAGTGTTCTAATCAGCTACGATTCAGGTGAAACTGTTCGCCCCGATGAAGTCACCATGGCAGACTTCGACTCTTACGTCCATGCCGCCTCCGCTGCCTTGTCCCCATTCGACTATGAGATTCGCTCGACGCTGCACCAAATCTCGAAAGAGCGCATATGGGCCCTCGTGAACAGCACCAGCGATGCCCTGACACAAATGGCGACAGTGAGGACAGCAGACGAGATTGCGTTTATAAAGCGGGTACTAGACGCGATGTTCGAGACGTACAATACAAACCGCCAGGAAGTCATGGCCATTACCAGCATGCAGGCCTTGAAAGTAGCAAAGGCGGACGAGAGGAGGCAGCAGAGCAATGGAGAGGGCGAGGAGAGCCAGAGCGCAGATAAGGGACTCACGCACAGCCAGGCAGAGAAGTTGATGCTTAGTTTGGTCGATGAGGGATGGTTTGAGCGCAGTGACGAGGGGTGGTTCACGCTTTCTCCGCGTGCGCTGATGGAGCTGAAGTCATGGCTCGTGGCGACTTATAATGATCCGGATGCGGAGGTGGGTGAGTGGCAGCATATCAAGAACTGCGAGGCTTGCAAGGGGATCGTGACAATCGGACAAAGGTGCTCAGAGGTGTCGTGTACTGTGCGCCTTCATGAGGGCTGCTTGGGACCGTTTTGGAGGACGAGGAGGGAGGAGAAGTGCCCTAAGTGTAAAACACCGTGGAAGGGCTTGTGGGTTGGGGAGAAAGCTGTGACGACGACCGAAGCATATAATAGGGGCAGGAGAATTAGTGGGGGGGCAAACAGGAGGCCAGCGCAGGCGGAAGAGGAAGAGGAAGAGGAAGAAGAAGACGGAGAAAATAGGGCAGACGAAGAGGAAGAAGATGACGATAACGAAGTTTGAGATACGAGAAAGAGAGTATTACGAATGACTGGCGTTCGGTATTGGAGGCGTGGAGTTTGGACTGGGGTTTGCCTTGTTAAGAGATACTACTCAATACCAAAGACTTTCCAAAACTGGAAGGCTATACATATACTGGGGCTACTTGGCGACTATCAATGCACTGCTTTTAGAATGAGACTATACAAATCAAATTGGTATATTAACCGACTATTATTTGCTGATCATGGTCATACATATATCCATCCCTCTCCATCTGAGTATCGGAAATTCGCTTTTGCACCTCATTATTATATCTATCCCGCATCAATGGCATAACAGCCGTCGTATCTGCTCGTAATATCCCTGTCGTTCATAATCGTGATCTTCTTGGCTCCCCTTGATTCATTACAATGCCTTCGCCCATGGCCTGCTTTAGTCATGTCTACGGGTCGACGAAGAAGCCTCGTTTGTGGTATCTAATCGACGTGAATCATGACTCCTTCTCTTTGGTGAAGGGTTGTTGGACCTGCTGTCGAGTCGACGCGAATCATGGCTTCGGCGTCTGCTGTTTGAGCGATCACGGCGACGCGAATCGCGGCTACGCCTTCTCGACTCAGCATTGGGCGACGTGCTGGCTTCCAACGCTGGATCATCATCAAGCTCGACGATACGACCCTCGCTGTCAACCACTTCCGTCTTTCCTTCTGCTGCGAGCCTTACCTCCCTTCCTCGTTTGTGGCAATACCAGAAAAAGAAGAGTAGGACTGTAAAAGTTAGAATGCATACGGTGATATAGGGTGGAACAATGACATACCAAATAGACCCAAGCTGAGCAAAACATTTGTGCCCATGAATGCAGGCCACCTCAACTTCAGGGAATTCATAATCGTCTTCAGCAAGCCAGCTACTGCACCAGGCTTCGTGACGAGGTCTTTTAGACCGTTCGGCTTCAAAAATCCCTTGGCCGCTCCCATAAATCCTCCGCCAGCTGCTGCAGTGGCACCCTCTGCCCCAGCAAATTTCTGGGCCTCTGCGGCGGTAGCTAGAAGCTCTGGAGCCAGTGTACTAGTCCATTTTTCGGGCAACTGCGCTATCAACTTCTTCAGGAACGAGGGAAGTTGATCATAGGTTTTCGCAAGTGTTCCCTGAGAGTCATCCAAGAGATGAGTCAGATCATCGTATGCAGTTGGGACTCCATTTACGAGGTCTTTGAGAATGAGAGTGAACTTGTCCATGAGCTCGTTGGATTCCTTCGAGAGAGACAGTGCGCGGTTGTTGACAGCCGACAAATTGAGGTCGTTTAGCACCTTGGTAATATCATCTTCCTCCTTCTCGATCTCTTCCCCCGGGAGGTTTGCCTTCGCATTTTTATCATCTTTCTTGGACTTAGTAAACAATGACGAGAATCGGTTTTCTTTCTTCTTCGCTTTCTCCGGCCCCTTCTCGTTCTCCTTGTTCTTTCCCTTGCTTATCGACCTCTCCAGCTGCGATGTGTTTTCGTTCGCCTCGATGCTCTCCTGATTCAATGCGATCGGGCGTTCAGGAAGCGGCGGCGGTGTCCCCTCGGAGACAAGGTGTTCGATGAACCTCTCATCGTCCGGGCTTAGAACTGGTTTGAGTGGTGGCGTTTGAGCAGCATCCTCACGGGCCCGCTTCTCAGCTTGGTGCTTCTTTACTTTCTTATATGTAAAGTATTCCAGCATCTTGATAACTCTTTCCGATAGAAGGATGCAGTATCTAGATGTTGTTGAGATGTTGAATCAGAGAGGTTGGGTTCACCAATGTTGAAGGTGGCGTCGTGCCAAGGTTCGATAGAGGGGCACTTGTGGCTGTGCAACGACGTCACAAGCCTGTGACAGGAGCTAGCCAAGCTTTTATAACAACATTCAGATATGCTTATATTTCGCAGAATTCAGCAACTCAGTAAGGAAATCATGTCCTAGGAGATATATAGTGACTGAGGTTCTTTATACTTGCCTCAGCCGTGGTGATGACTTAATATAGCATGAGCTTGCTTTGTTTTGTAGTTTTTCGATCTTTATAGGCGGGGTCTACAGTAATTACTAGGGGGTTTTGTAACGCATGCCTAAGGAAGTGCTTTTATTCGATTCCTTTCTATCATAGGCCCCCAATATCTCCAAAACACTGATGACTATTTATTTGTCGAGTCCGTCGAACTTGTAATCCATTGCTGAGTGGCATAAAGGGCCGTGTTCTAGGATTCAACTACTGGTGGTAATCCATTCGGCTGTCTCCGACAACTCTGTATATTTCGTCGACAATATCTTGCTGGCCACTTGGTGCACCCCTCACTGCGAGGAACTTCCTGCAGTCTACCGACACCTCCTCACCCGGGTTGCCGCTTCTCATGATGCCACCGGCCTCCTCGAGGACGCACCATGCCGCTGCAACATCCCACGCCCAGCATCCACCCTCCCAGTACACGTCCATCTGTCCAGCAGCAACGGCAACTAGGTTCAGCGCAGCGGATCCCATGGACCTCAGACTGTGCACCATAGCTCCCCCTTGCTCCTTGGAGGCAGCAAGCTTGGCGAATGCCTTGACTTTAATGTCGAAGTTGATCCCGCTACGGTCCGAGCCCCATTCAACACCGACAAGGCAAGTGCTAAGGTCCTTCAATGGCTCAGGGTTAGCTTTCAGAGGAAGTTTTTGCTTTGGGCCGCCATTTTGAGACAGGAAAGAGCCTTGACCCTTAATGGCAGTCCAGAGTTCGTTGAGAAATGGGTTGTAAATGACGCCGACGGTTGGCTCCCGGCCCACCGTGAAACCTAGGGAAATGCAGACGCTTGGGAAGGCGTGGACAAAGTTCGTCGTGCCATCAATCGGGTCGACAATGAATGTGGGGGCATCCGTCAGTGGCTGGCCGGGATAGTATGTCTCCTCTCCGATGAAGTCGAACTTTGGGTATGCGGTGCGCAATTCAGAGGTCACCATGGCCTCGACGGCCTTGTCAGTTTCAGTGACAAGGTCGGCAGCTACAACATATCAGCTGAATCATGTGAGGAAGCATTGGAGTCAGTTGGTTGCCCAAACTGTGCTCTGGCCTTTATATAGCGGGGTCGTACAGTTCTTCTTGGTGTCAGAACCGAGCGTTTGCGGCGTTGCAGACATGATCATCTTGCCCGCCTGGTGGGCAACCTTGACCAGAAGGTCATGTATCTCGGTGAGATTGATATCGGACATGTTGAGTGTAGTGTTTATTTGATTGCGGAGGAATTGGTGATTTCGGAATGTCAGATGTGATTGAGGTGGGGTATGTAAATAAGGTGGGGGTTGTAATTTGGCTGGTACGTACTTTGGATAGCTCCGGGGAATTCACCGCCTGGCAGAAAAAGTCTAGCCTCAAAGACCAGATGAAGCGTTAACCGCGCCGGACTGGCAAGTTGCGTGCATGATTCAAAGACAAAGATTGCAGCTACATTTGGCCCGTGTTATTGGGTATAGAGGTTGTAGAGGAGCACAGTACTTTGTTGCTGCTCGAACATTCTGCGCGATGTCTTCCTCCGAAACCAGCTCCGTCGCAAAGGACATCAGCGCAACTCCTGCTGTTAGTCAACATATCCACCACGATGGGAAAGACTACAACACGTTAAAAGAGGGGCTTGCATATATTCTTGTTCCTGGATCTGGGCCACTGGTGCCTCAAACCAATCCGAGTGGCGACAATCAATCGCAATCGGTCTTTTATAATCCGATCCAACAGTTCAATCGCGACCTGAGTGTTTTAGCAATTAAGGCATATGGAGAGAGTGCGATTGCTAAAAAGGAAGCCGAATCTGAGAAGAGGCGCAAAGCTGCATATTCGAAGAGCAAGAAACGGAAGCGTGTGGATGACACTGTGAATAAAGATGGCGTGGAAGACACAGCAGCACCAGCACCAGCGACGACAAGCGACAATGGCGAGACAGCTACGCCGACCACAAATGAAGCACCGGAACAAACAGCAATGGAAATAGATGGGCCAGCGGTGGAGGCGAAAACTGAAACCTCACCGGACGGAGCTGCAGAGTTGAACGGAACAAATAAGCCCAAGCAGCAAGAGACGTTCACGATCCTCGACGCCCTGTCTGCGACTGGCTTGCGAGCCCTCCGATATGCACAAGAGATCCCATTCACCACGTCTGTCACAGCCAACGACCTTCTCCCGGAAGCTACCCGAGCAATCAACCTGAATGTCCTCCATAACAAGCTCAGCTCTAAGATCAACCCTGTCACGGGGAATGCCATAACTCACATGTACAACTTTGCTAGCGAAATTCCCCTTGATTCTCATCGATACAAGCCCTCTAAAAAATACGACGTTATCGACCTCGACCCTTATGGAACGGCAGTTCCCTTCCTCGACGCAGCTGTTCAAGCCGTCCGTGACGACGGAGGCCTTCTCTGTGTAACCTGCACAGATGCTGGCGTCTGGGCTTCGAATGGGTACCCAGAGAAGTGCTACTCCTTATATGGCGGGCTGCCGCTCAAGGGGATGCACTCTCATGAAGGCGGGTTGCGATTGATACTTCACGCCATTGCCTCTTCCGCTGCACGCTACGGACTTGCAATTGAACCTCTGCTCTCGTTATCCATTGACTTCTACGCCCGAGTGTTTGTGAAGATCCACAAGTCCCCAGCGGACGTCAAGTTCCTTGCTGGTAAGACAATGATGGTTTATAACTGTGACCAGGGATGCGGGTCTTGGGAAACGCAACTCCTGGCACATAACCAATTGCGGCCGAACAAAAGCGGGAAGGGCACGTATTGGAAGCATGTCTTTGCTCAAGCGCCTACCACAGGTCAGAATTGTGAGCACTGTGGGTGGCGTCGCCATCTAGCAGGACCGATGTGGGCTGGCCCGCTACATGATGCAAAGTTCATACAGCGTATCCTTGACGACCTGCCAAAGGTCGATAAGGCGACTTATCAAACAACCACGAGACTTGAGGGGATGCTATCTATGGCGCTGGAGGAGACCTTACCACCCCCACCGCGGACAGATGACCTCGTCCCGCCACCGGTTCCAAAAGGCAGATCGGATCCATCAGTAGTCGATTCATTCCCATTTTACTTCATCCCATCAGTGTTATCGAAAGTGATTCATTGCATCACTCCTGACGAGAATGCCATCCGTGGTGCCCTCAGACACGCAGGCTACAGGGTCACACGCAGCCACACCAAAGCAGGTACCATCAAAACGGATGCGCCATGGAATTTTATATGGGAAGTTATGCGTGAATGGGCAAGGCAAAAGGCCCCAGTTAGAGAGGGGGCTATCAGAGAGGGGACTCCAGGATGGAAAGTAATGGGATTGGAAAAGAAGCAGGCAGACAATGAGGGCGCAGGAAATGGGGACAGCGAAAACAATGGTCGTCTGAATATCGTGTTTGATGAGGCGCTTGGGAAAGAAACCGATAAAAGGAAGCTGGTGAGGTATCAAGTGAATCCCAGGGAGAACTGGGGACCGATGAATAGGGCCAAGGGTCCCGCGTAAGACAGCACATAAGAGCCTAGAAGGCCCACATTTGATGTTAAATAAAGCGCTCTTCATAAACTTAGAAACCCATCCCTCCGTTTACATTATTATTTCTTGATTGTTTAATTTGATTGGTCACGATTTCAGCGAAGAAAGGAACCTCCTGTGGATTTCTATCCAAATCCAAATATATGAAGCACGTGACTTCGTGTAATTTACGTGTCGTGTGTGCTTCGGGTCAAGGTCCAGGCAGGTACGAACCTCTCATGAACGCCAGATTCTCGCTCAGAAAGATGCAGTTATAACCACAACTGCTGTATGCCGAGTTGATTCGAGGGAAAGTACATTATGTGGGTCATCGAGAGTGATGGCGACACCTTTAATGGTATGTATTCCATCCCAACCCGGCGGCAGACTGCATGCTAACTTGCCACAGGCAAGCGCCTCTGGCTTCGCCCAGGGAAACGATTTATTTTGGGACGGACTTTAGCAGATTGTAAGGCCGCCTTTGGTGTCATATTCTCACCTACTCACATATCAGTTAGCCGGCGGCTTTGCGATCGCAAATAAAACCATATCCAGGAAGCACCTGGTTGTTGAAGTGGACGAAGTTAAGCCCGGAGACTGCGTGAGTTCACGGAGCCTACATTCAGCAGAGAATATTACTAATGTACCAAAGGAACGCCTAAAGTCTCGATCGCGAATTACCCTGGAGGATCTCAACACTAAGATAGGAACTTTGGTCAATAATATTCAGATCAGAGGCCAGCGCAAGGTACTGGAGGATGATGAATATGATCTACGGCTGGGGCAATATGAAAAGCATTTCAGGTATCGTCTTGAAACTGGTCCTATGACATCTACCTGATTGCTGACAAGCTATAGGATTCGATGGATTCCAGTTGTCTTAACATTTTCCTTCACTGGGAAGGAACTCCGCAACAACCAGATTTCCACGTTCGTTGAGCGCCTGGAGCGCCTCGATATAAAGGTCCTGGTTGAATATGCGCACCAAAGTACAACTCATGTTGTGGCCAAGAAGCGCAACACATCAAAAGGTCTCCAGGCATTGATCAATGGAAAGTATATCGTCGATCACTCCTTCATAGACGCAATCGTCAACGTCGCCACGGCCGATTCTGGCGCCGAATCGGCTCTTGAGTCAGATTTTGACTCGAATTGGCCGACAGAACTGGATCATCTACCCCCAAAGGGCCCCGAACAAACAGACCGCCCATCCTCGTCCTATCTACCAGACCCCGTGAGGTTGACCATTTTCGAGGGCTACACCTTTGTGTTCTACGAACAATCACAATTTGACAATCTAATTGCGCCGATAACGAACGGCAAAGGGAAAGCTTTACTACATCAGGTAAATCCAGCTAGCACAACGGCGGAGGAGTTTGTGCGATATGTGAAGAATGTGGCAGGGGAAAAGGGCACAGGTGAATTTGAAGATGGCAGTACCGGGACAGGAGTGGTGGTTGTAAGATATCAACCCTTAAAAGGGCCGACGCTACCATTTTACTCCGATTTCGGCCAGCAAGTTTCTTTGCAACTCGATCATAGGTTAATTGAGCAGAGCGAGTTCTTAGATGCTATCTTGAACAACGATGCCAGTGTGCTTCGGAGACCCCTCGAGGTTGAATCGTCGGTTGTCGTTCCAACGACTTCGGCCACAGATGAGCCGCGTAGAGTACCTAGGGGTGCGTTGGAAGAGAAGGAAGAAACCAAACCCGCCGCTGTCGTAGCACGCGGCACAAGTTTCTCCAGAAGCTCAGAAGAGAAGCTGCCGCCTTCAACTGGAAACGTTGAGCCACCAACGAGGCGAGTGGGAAGATCGAGAAGGGCAGTAACTAGCAGATTTACTGGCTTTGACGACGAGTTTGATGGTGACAACGCTGACAAGCCAAACGAAACTATTCCTTCGGCCAGCAACTCGCGACCACATGATGCCGCAGCCATGGACTATCAAATGTCTGCAAATGCCACTGGGATTGACCAATCTGCGGTTTCTGAGGAGCCACGGTTGCGAACGAAGCGCGCACTCCCACAGGTGCAGGAGTCTGATAACGAGGATATCATGGATCAACTTGCTCCAGCCGCGGCGAAGCTAAAACGGCTACGTCTTGCGAACGGAGAACCAGCAAACCCACCTGATAAACCTCTGCAAACTGTGGAAGCAAAAGCTAGTTCCACCGAGCCAAAAGAGGCCGTAAGGAAATCGCGGAGGGTCAAGAAAGAAGTTGGTGCCCCTGAGTTCACATATTTGCAACACCAAGGGACGGAAACCTCTCTCGCCGACTTGCAGCGAGATGCGTCTGGTGGGGGCGTCGAAGACGTGGATGCTGCCGAAGTCCGGAATCTTGCATCGATCAAAGAAATGGGAGTCAGAAACCCAGATGCAGCGATTCGAGTGAGAGATGATACCAGAGGTGATCGCTGGGATGAGAAGTGGAACGGTCGCGTAAACTTCAAGAAGTTCAGGAGGAAAGGGGGAGATAAACCGCCCGCGGCACACAAAGTTATTGTGTCTCTGGAAGTGGCCAAGCAAAAGGATTTTGGCATTGGTGATAGTTACTGGCTTAAGAACGATAAAACATCCCAGCTGAGAAAGAAGGATAAGTCGCAAAGGACCAGCCAAAACGAATCGCCAGTTCAATCTCAGACTCTGGCAACGAGAAGCGATATTGAAGAATCTCCAATGGACTCATCTAGCCTAGGGGCATCACTCTCGAAGTCGACGAAGAGTGCTGGGCGACTGGGAAGCCAACCAAGTAACCCCCACGCTAGCCAATCTGCCTCGAACAAAAGACCTTCGTCTGAAGCTTTGATGAACCCGCCCCCGGTTAAAAAAGCGAAGCGCCCCTTTCAGAAAGAAGACAGTGATGACAGCGACGATGGACTTGGGTTCCGATTTCAGAAGAGGAAGTGAGAACAATATCGCTGGGACCGATGTTTACCCCCAACAAAGGCTGTCGTGTCGATCAGACGCTTATGCTGTCCAACGGCCGAGCTAAAACTGGCCAAACTGCGTATATACTTCAGTATGGACGCTCAGGGCCGATATGAAATTACCGTATCTACCCACGCATAGATACCGTTCTTTTATCCTCTTCGGATTCTGTACTATGGCATCGAAGAAACGTTTTGCAATGGGCTGCAGCCTGCTCAATGTGATTCGTTACAAGGTGGTGCCAGTTACAAGGTTACTTTTAGAACAGTTCTCCAATAAGGAGCGGGATGAAATATTCCAACAAGCTCCTTCCCACGAGTGCGAACAAGAGCATTGTTCGAACTCGTAAGTCTGTCAGGCTTCGTAATTATGCCTACAGTCCTGTCTGTTGGGATCTACGCGACGGACCTTTCGAAGAGTAGGTCTATTCGCGGCATCATTGGTCGCAGACACTACAGCGAGACAGATAGTCCGAGGGTATTTGATGTAGTTATCTGTGATCACGGATACAAGATCGATGTCGGTACCGGAAATGCCTTTGGTCCAAGTTTGGATAAGGCCGGAAATACCGACCAACGTAAGCTACGGCTGCATTGTTCCTCTGTTCTAGCCTATAATATTGACGCCTTCTATTTTGTAGTTGCATAGTTGCCTATTACTACACTATAAAGCTTCTATATAAAACGCCCACCTTTCCTCTAGGCTAGGTTATGTGCATAACTTAAACCTGCTGTGGCACGCATCGTCGTATTATAATAAGGAATGCATGTCAATGCTTAGTAGGAGCCTGGCTTAGTAGAAACCATTCCACCATCTGCGAGCAATACGCAACCGTTGATATAGGCACCTGCCCGAGATCCCACTTGCTATGCTGCTAATTGATCATATCATGTTTTTGGTCCGCCGAACCCGGAGTTCTCACCTGCTGTGCTGCTCATTAGGCCATGAAAGCATTCGAAATGACCGAGCCTAGGCCCTCGATTTGGGAGACGATCGACAGCGACTTGCATCTCGACATCACCCTCTCCTCAAACAGGGCCCAGAAATTCGAGGCCCTGTTTGAGGAGAGGGTGATGAGGCCAAAGGAGGAAGCGGATGGTAACGACGAACAACGAGATGTCGGAGGCGATGACATGGGAGATCGTAGTAGCGAAGGGATGGCAGATTTCGTAACAGTACCATTGATATATCTCGAACCCCTTATACGATGCCAATTATGTGAACAGTACAATTTGGACAGGTTTGGCAACCACACCCAGTACAAAGTGTGGAACAATCCTAGGGTATCATATATAGATTAGTCTAGTACTTCGGTTTCTATCGTTACACTATGCCCGCTTTAAATGCAGAGAAAAGCTAAATATTCTAGTCCATACTCTCCAATGCACTGACCTCCTTTACCTCTGATTCTCCCACAGCAATGCCAATCAAGCACGGCGCAAGCATCCCTTCCCAGTTTACCCAAGGATGGATCTCAGCAAATAATTTCGTGCCATCGCGGCCAGCGCACTTCATGAGCTCAGGTTCTCCACCCGGGTGGTATGGCAGATACGGCGTGATGTTGTATACCTTCCCACCCAACACCGTCCAGGCATCCTTCCCCTTGCGGCCCGTGTAGTGCCGTAACTGAGATGGGGTGACCTTGAGATATGGAGTAGAAGCCGGGAGCCCGCGCAGGTTGGCATTCGGCGCCTCGGACAACTTGGCCCAATCGAGCGGAGAGTGGCCAGGTGTCAGCCCAACCTTTAGCCTGGGCTTCGGGGGGATAGAGCTATGCGTCGGCGGCGGCGCCAGAGAGAAGTTTCCACCACGGTTTGGGGCAGGCGACCGTGATGGTGGGGATGCCGAATAAACTGAGCGAAGGGGTGGCTGCACTGAAGGTATCGGGTTCAACCGCGGCGCGCCGCGGCTGTCCGAAGCGCGTTGTGCAGAATTTAGAGCTGGGAAGGAAGGAAGCGCGGGGGCAGACAGTCCCTGGCCTCTAGGAGCGGCCTGCGGTTGTGCACCTCGTGCTGACGGCACTTCATTGCTAGGTCCATTTGGTGCTTTTACCAAAAAGCTTGGAGGAGGCGGCATGGCCTTCCGATCCAGCTCAGCCTTGGCTTCCTTTACGCCTGCATCCGGAGGTGTTGTGTCTTTCTTGTCCTCCGTGTCTTCCTTCTCTCCCTTGGTTTCACCCCCATCTTTGGCATGGCCCGCCCTTGTCTGATCCGGGTCAACATTCGAGACATCGCCGGCGCTGTCAGCCTTCCTGGGGAACCAGGAGGCTAGCCATGTTGAGGGTGGCACTTTGAAGAGGAAGAACGTGAAAGTAGCGATTAATAGTGACAAGCCGATCAGAGTCATAACAGGGATGAACGCAGGGTAAGGCGCCGCTATGGCCTTCGGGAGGGGCGAGGAAGTAAAATGAGATGCGATGCGATGCAATGCGGTTGCCTTAAGAGGAATATATTATAGTTCGTGGGACACGAAAATGCGATAAGCGTGTGGCGGCTGCAGTGATCGAGTACCGCAGCGGGATATCAGTGGGATATTCTTGGCGGGGCAATAGTTGGGTGGGCGTACTCAGTAGTGGGCTCTGACTAGAGTTACTTGGCCGAAAGTATCTGTGTACTGCCGAGGGTGGTGGGGGTGGGTGGTGGCATGACAGGAGTACATAAATATAGGTACTCGCAGTATACTACAGTACACTACAGTGCACTACTGCCACTACTGTGCGTTTTGTTTCACTCTTCTGTCCGCGTGCATCCTGTTGTCTTTGTTTACCTGCGAACCACACTGAGACAGGGGACAGCTGGTGATGGGTGGTGATGAACCTGCAGAAATTAGATTTGGTTACCATGTAAATAATGGAGTGAAATATAATGGATATAATCATATATACTCCATCTCTGCGCCCCGATTCTCCTTCTGCACGGATTTTGACGTAGAGGGGTAAAAGTGTCGCGTCGGGTTGACAGGCAAATGACAAAAAGGTACAGTACATATTGGCGCATTTCCACGGCCAAACTCCAATCTAAGATCATAATAACGGCCCACTCCAAACAAGACCACACCGCATCATACCCAGTATCACCATCAACACCAACACCAACAGACCGTACCACCCGATTCTCTCCAGCTGCAACATCCCGCCACTCAACAGGATCGCTTGCACTGGACCCCGACGACCAGAATGCGATAATGCGAGCGCCGAATGGTCCTCTGACTTCGAAAAGCGGCAATGCTATGCCTGTCGATAAGCCGAATCCTCATGGCCAGAGGCCCGTCATGTCGCCCATGGGCGCAGCGGGCATGAAAACAATGAACACTACACCTTTGACCCCCAAAATCGCCGGGGCAATGCCTGCGAATGTTACACCGTTGCTTCGGAGAGCGACGCGTCAGGACACTACCCCCAACGGCCCTCAGAGGGATGAACGCACAACCCCCGTCAGCTCCTTTCTGGGCGACAACATCACACCAAGGTCTGGGTCAAGAAAATCGAGACTGGATAGTGCGAACAATACTCCGACTGGCACTCCGACAGCATTGAAGCCAACGGAGCCAACTCTCGCATCTGGAGGAAATCTAGTCTATAGCGGGGGTCTGGGGCTGTCTCAACTCGACGACCTTCCGTCAAAGCCCACTGTCTCATTTAGTCCTACCATATCGGATATTGGAGTCGCACAAGACAGATCACAATATCAATCGCAGCAATCACAGCAGTCACAGCAGGCAGGGAAGTTCTTCTATGCCAGCGACGCAAGGCAGAATAACCCCCAACCGTCTCGTCAACGCCCAGCACCTCCAAAGCAGAACAGCTTCCTTTATGCGAACGGGAACGCAATTCCATCACCTACAACCCAACCTGGAGCGTCGCCAACTTTGCCCGCATCAGAAGATAAATCGAGAGCGAGATTTGTCCATGCCAATGGCACCCCAGATACAACCACAAGACCACCGGCCAAATCGTTCAGCCGTGCGGGTTCAACAGTATCAACCGCGCCATTTTCTGGACCACCTCGGCTTGCATTCCAAGGCCGGCCATCCGGGTCGTCGCGACCATCGTCACCTACGAAACCTGCCGATAACGGCAATACCTATGTGGCCAGAAGGATTTCAGCCGTTTCGCCCCCTACAATTCCAGTCCCCTATACGTCTCCACCTCTAATCCAATCACCTTACACATCGCCACCACTCTATCAGAATGGGGCCCCTACATTCGGAGACGAGGGTCCAACGCCCAATCCGTTTAGACGTTCCAAATCTCCCAGTGTTGGAAATCTGGACGAGTCACGCTTAGGAGTAGAATTGAACGAAGCTCGCAATGTGCCACTGCCAGCTACCACTGACAGGACAAGCCTCTCTTCAACAGAAAGCTCAGATTCTGCCTTAGCAGATGATGCGTCCTTGGCTTCCGGATTGAGGAGCCCGGTGAAGGCGGGGGCTACGCTGGAGCAGTTAAACGAACTTGCTGCCAATGCCCGGCGGGAAAGGAAGGTACTCGACCTCGAAATAACAAACTCGTCACTTTCTGCAATCAACCGAACTCTTGAGCGCGAAATGCGTAAGCAAAGTGCCGAGCTACGGAGATATCGCCGACTAAGCCGGTCTGGGCGCCTGTCCATAGCTACAGCGGCATCCAGATCATCACTTGGGAGCCGCTTAAGTCTGGGCGGAATCAGCGAAGATCCGCACTCTGATATGAGCGAGGAGGAGTACGACGACGAGGATGATGATGACGACGCCTCTGAGTTAGACTCTGCTGATGATGGGACGCTCAGTCCTACTGCATTAGCAGAGAGTGATGCACGCCACAGAAAGCGTGATGAACAGCGATTACAGCTGGATCTGGAAAAACACCAGCAGCTTCTGGTTGATAGCCAGAAGATGAATCAGAGTATAAAACGGTGTCTTGGATGGACAGAAGAACTTATACTTGAGGGTAATAAGGCACTTGCTTATAAAGTGCATGTCAGCGATGTCGAACTTGGAGGCCGGGTGCTTATTGCGGAAGATAATGACGATGACACTGAGACGGTTGTCTCCGGAGTTTGAACGGCCTTATCTATCAAAATTATCGGTATGAGGAGGTAATCGGAATTCGATCAAAAGATCGTCGTACAACAGATTGTCGTGCCAAAGTCGTGGCTGGAATTTTTGGAGGCGTTTATTAGGCGTAATGCTAGGGATGGAGATGGTGCGCGGGCGACCAGATATTACATCTTTGGCTTTCGGATTGTGTGTGGGAATTAACAGCGTGGCATCGCTCGGAGTTGTTTAGGGAAGGAGGCTATGAGATCCACTCGCTCATTTAACATCAGTCCATTTGTCTGTACAGTATGATACCCAAGGCAGATATGCCGCCATTTGGCTAGGAAGAGGAACAGAAGCTCATTTCATTTGTAAATATACCACTAGCTAAAACAAAGCACTTCAAATTATATTATGGGGCCTATGCTTTCGATGTGAAGTGTACGTCTTCAAAATGTGGTTATCAATGACCCTCGACGAGGTTGATCTTTCATGAAAGCGTTATGGGTATTTCCTCTCGGACATTATTCTGCATTGCTATCTCAATGACTCTCACTTCTAAATTATCTAATCACCCCCTTTACTTTGGCACGTTTGGAGCGTCCGCAGCAGCCGCCGCAGCCGCGGCCGCAGCATCGGTATCAGCACCAGCGTTCGCAGAAGGAGACTTGGCGCCATCAGCCTTCTTGTCCTTGCCCTTCTTCTTCTCCTTCTTAGCCGCAGCTTCTGCAACCAATTGCTCAAATGCCATATAATCACCTTCCTCCTCGGGGTTACGTTTAGCCTAGTATAGTCAGTATCAAGTAGTATGAATGTGGATCTGGAATGCGACATACCTTCGCATATATTTCACCACTGATGACCAGAGCCTGGGCTCTCTCCAGGCGCTTCGACATCGGCACCTTCTTGTCGTGCAAAACCTCGTCGCACACGTCTCTAAGTACACCCTGGATCTCAAACTTGCTTCCACGCCATGCAGCAGTGAGGATCTTTCCAGTCACTCGTCTCTCATACTCAACACGTCTCTCGTCGGTCCAGTCCTCTCCGCCCTTCTCCTCCATCTTGGCCATCTCCTCCATGGTCATCTGTGCGTCAATTGCACTGGAAATGGTATTCCATGTATCCTTAGCCAGGGTTCCCTTATCCTTGAGACGCGAAAAGAAGCCCCCTATGCCGAGGAACTTCTGCGACTTTAACAAGGCGCCAGCTTTCGACAAATAGGTAGCACCTATTGCGTGCAGAATATCAAGGCCAAAGGATTCCATCTTCAAGTTTTCCACTTCAAGCCTAGTCTTTTCTTGGAATGCTTTGGTCACATCGTCTCCCTTGTCAGTCTCAGTCCAGACGCTGATTCGATCAATCATCTTTTTGGCCAGAGTCTCAACACGCTCTTTGCGGATAAGCATGCGCTCCTTCTCATATTCCGCCAACTGATCTCGCTGCTCTTTTGACAAGCCACCCTTCTTCTTCTCCTTCTTGCGAAGCTCCTTCTCCTCCTCTGTTAGGCCAGCGGCATCTAGCTGCGCCTCCGAGTCGCTCTTGGACATGATCGCAGGCCTTATCGGTATTCCTCTCCCTGGGGTCGATGTCCCAGACGCAGGGGGTGAAACCGGATTCGAAATTGGCTTCTCCGTCAGCGGGTCGATTTCGTAGCGTTGCCCTGTTGTATGATCGAATGCGTATGCCTTCTCTTTTGAAGGATCGGTTGCATCGGCTGCCGATGCGGCAGGTGGAGGAGCTGAAGACGGCTTGTGATCTGCTGGGACCTTCTCTCCCGAGGCTTCCGCCGCTTCAGTCGCGGGAGCATGCTCTCCATCCTCTCCTTCTGCTTCCTCTTGCATGGTAATGTCCATCGTCTTTGTGAGATCCTTCATAAGTGATATCTCGCCAATCAAGTCCACGAATGCGTCCCCTCCAAATATCGTACCGAAAAATTCGGCAGGATCGGTGAAGCCCTCACTGGGTTGGGCATGGTCCTTTCCAAATTTATCATACGATCTCCTCAGGTCGGGGTTGCTGAGAACTTGGTAGGCTTCACCGATCGCTTGAAATTTGGCATGTGCAGTCTCGTCGCCGGGGTTTTTATCTGTCTCGTCAGGCTTATATTCCCAAGACTCCGTATACGCAAATAAAACCTACCTGGATGGTGTATAATGGCAAGCTTTCTGTATGCCTTCTTGATCTCTAACTCAGTGGCATCTGGCTTTACCCCAAGGGCATCGTAGTAGGTGAGGTCTGCGACCATCTTGGCGATTTCCGAATGCGCCGATGTGAGGGGCAAAGGACGGAGAGGCTGTCCGCTGATTTAGTCAAGCTGGCTCAGGAGCGGGCAATCTTATCTAACCTTATATGTTGTATGAGTTGAAACTAAGCCTAAGCAATAGGTTGTTGATCGTTGGGGTTGATGAACAACAGTTACAACAGTGTGGGTTGGTGGGGAGAAAGTATACAAGGCTGGTGGTGACTTTTTGGGTAGCGACGTTTGCCGCCGTATCATCATCATCTGTGGCGCAGCAGCTAATAACTTGGAGCGTGTTCGGAGCCACCATAAGTACCCACACAGGGGCTTCACAGCACTACCTACTCTGGTCGAACGGTGGAGTGATATGAATTTCCTAGATTTATTTTACGATAATGGTTTTACTTTCTGTAAAATAGTGGTCGACAGCCAATATCATCCTTCTAACTTTATAAATGCGCTTGTAGCCTCGGCATATATCCGGGTGCTATAAACTGGAGGCAAAACCTGCTCTGGAAAGGCCGGTACAATCAGGTTAAGTCAGGTCAGCGAATAGGTACAACAGGTCTCACGTCAAATGAGGCGGTGGTTGAGAAAAATAGCCCAAAGTACCACTCAGTTCATGTGTCCTTGGGATGGTAAAGTCAAATTATTCTAGCTACAGAAGTAGAAGACATCGATAGAGCTTTTGATCAAGAAACTCCGTTGCGGAACCAATTAAGTCAGTTTTTCTAGCTATTCATTTTGTCTTCTCCATCTACTGCACACCGGCCTTGGCCATGCGCTGGAAGCACTGTGCGTACGCCTCGTGGACCTCTGGAACCTCGAAGTTGTACTCCTTAAGCTTGTTGATCAGCTTGGTGGTGTCAAGCTTGCAGTTGCTGCGGCCGGCCTTGATGACCTTTGCTTGCTCCTCCAGGGAGAAGTTCTTCCAGGTGAAGTCTGGGCGGACGTATTGCTTGAAAAGGGCAAGGACCTCGTTGTGGGAGATGGCGCCGGGGTTGGTGAAGTTGTAGATGCCAGTCTCCTGGTGCTCGGCAAGGAGGATGGAGGCTGGGAGGAGGTCGTGGAGGATGGTGTTGGAGTTGGGGATATCAACGACACGCTCGTACTTGGAGATCTTGGTGACAAAGTTGCGGCTGTGAAGATCGTCGCTGACGGGCATTCTCAGTCTCAGGATGAGGACATTTGGGTAGGTTTTCATGACCTGAAAAATAACGTTAGCTTTCATGTCTCTCGTAGGGAAATACGCTTTTAACTCACCTCCTCAACGTGGGCCTTGGTCTCGGAGTAGAAAGAGCCATCGAAGTTGGCCTTGTCAGTCTCGAGGTAGCCTGGGCCGCCGATGGGGTGCTTCTCATCGTATGTGTAGATGCATCCGGTGGCGAAGACGGTCAAGTGAATCTTCTCGAGGAAACAGCAATCGGCCAAGTTCAAGGTACCGATGACATTGCTGCGGATGGTATCCTCCTTGTTGTCCTCGCACCAATCGACGTTGGGGCGACCAGTGCAGCCAGCACAGTTGAGGACGTGGGTTGGCTTAACCCTCTGGAGCTCAGCGATGACAGCCTCACGGTTTTGCATGCGGACAGTGGTGGTAGCAACAGTCTTGCCCTGGCTCTCGAGGAGAGTCTTGAGGTGACCGGCAACCCATCCTGCGCCACCCCAGATGAGGTAGGAGGGCTTCTGTTCGGTGGCGGCCATTATGGATTTATTTGAAGATTGAAACG
>LNAR01002010.1:0-38554 GCA_001630585.1 Pseudogymnoascus sp. BL549 | reverse complement strand
TTTTTGGTCAAACTCATTCAGAGCCTGCTCTACAGGATCAGCTGGCGGTGGGAAATGTCCGTCTGGTTCGTTGTGTCGGAAAGGTACGTAAGCATCAAGCTCCGGGTCCCATTTCTTATCGAATTCATTCAAACCCTGCTCTACAGGGTCAGGCGGTGGTGGGAAATGTCCGTCTGGTTCATTGTGTCTGAAGGCGGTGTAAGCATCAAGCTCAGGATCCGATTTTCTATCAACCTCGTTCAAATCTTGGTCTACGGGCTTCGGTGGAGGTGGAATGTGTCCATCCGGCTGGTTGCGTCGGGATGATGTGTAAGCGTTGATCTCGGGATCCCATTTCTGATCAAATTCATTCAAAGCGTTGTCCACCGGGTCAGGCGGCGGAGCATACTTTCCATCCGGTTCATGGTATCGGAACGGTTTGTAATCTCCAAGTTCATCCGCTAGCTGCCGTCTGTTTCCCAAAGCCCCCCTAGCAGACGCTGAGTCAGGTGGGTGTCCATCCGGTTCATTGTGTCGGAAAGCCTTGTAGATGCCGAGTTCTTCCTTTCGCGATCGTCCATTGTTTAGAGCCTGCTCAACAGGATCTGGTGGCGGCGGAAAATGTCCGTCTGGCTCATTGTATCGGAAGGGCTTATAGATGCCAAGTTCCTCTTCTAGCGGTCGTCCATTGCTTAGGGCCTGTTCAACAGGGTCTGGTGGTGGTGGGAAGTGTCCATCTGGCTCGTTATACCGGAAAGGCTTGTAAATGCCAAGCTCTTCCTCTAACGGTCGCCCATTCATTAGAGCCTGTTCAACAGGATCTGGTGGCGGCGGAAAATGTCCATCTGGCTCATTGTGTTCGAAGGGTGTGTAAACCCCGAGTTCCTGCTCTACTGTCCGACCATCACGGTATAGCTCGCTGTCCGTGACATAGTTGCCCTTATTTGCGGAAGCTGTAGTAGGCAATCCATCACGTGTGGTCGTAGTGGACTGTTTCGGAAGGGGTTGGGGACCTGGAAATTGTGAGACTGCGGGCCCTTGATCGTAGAAACTTTCAATCGGGATATGGCCCGCCGGGGAGTCGGTGTGAGTGCTCAACGTGCTAGAGTCTTGTTTTTGGATCTTTCGATTTGTAATTGGATCGATGTCGTATTTCAGGTTAAGAAGTGGTGCTGCATCGCTGGTTGGGGCCCGGATACTGTATCGATCAGTCGTGGCCTTACGCGAGGTGTTGATGGACCCTGAGGTAGCGCGAGCGAGGTTCGAGGCTGTTCGGGTGGCGTCATTCTTGAGTTCCTGTAGATTAACCCTCGTCTTGTTTTCAAGGAATGCGCTGCACATGAAGCTCTTCATGCTAGAGTTGCTGATGTGCAACCTGTGATGACGGCTTCGGAGAAGCTTTCGGTTGAGGGCTTCGATGTATGCACTCTTCGATATCTTGTGGGACGCCTGCTGTCCACGCGAGCCAGGCTGAATATTCCAAGACCAGAATTCAAGCCTGATCCCACGGGTCTGCTGGTGACGCCAGGATGATCTTGAAACTGCAATCGATGTCGCTGCCCTCGATGACTGAAGCTGGGGCAGCACAGCCGTCCGGCCGGCCGGACTGAGATGTGACGCGAGCATTGCAATGGCTACCTCTCTTGTATCATGCTAGCAATCGCTGTTCTGTAGATGTCAGTAGCTATCCTCAAATCGACCGAGAAGC
Source organism: Pseudogymnoascus sp. BL549 (assembly GCA_001630585.1). Lineage (NCBI taxonomy): Eukaryota > Fungi > Ascomycota > Leotiomycetes > Thelebolales > Thelebolaceae > Pseudogymnoascus > Pseudogymnoascus sp. BL549. Next base: position 36,867 of record LNAR01002010.1, on the reverse strand, counting down.
CGAGGGCCTCGTGTCAGGTAGATAGCGGCGAGGGCGCTTACGCGATCACGATGTCGATCCTTCAATGAAGCTGTCGACCAAGATACTGCAATACCCCGGTTTATGAGATATGAACGAGGCTTATATGATCGATCGTACGGCAATAATCAAGGTACTCTGTACAAGTATGTACGGAGAGAAGGCAGGAACAGCGAGGAGATGTGTGGTGGTGCCAGAGGAGGGCTGAGTGTGGTGTTGCCATGCACTGGTAACCAAGGATGGTGGTGGCCTTTCCAAGCGGCGTAACTGTGAGCGGCCAACCTGACGGGGCGGGGTAGATAGGCGTAGACTTACTGTATGGGACCATAGGACAAGGTACTCCACACTTCCACGGACGCCCTTTATCCGCTAAAGGTGACAAGGTACCACTATTGGACACTTGTGTCGTATTTAGTCTAGCGCCCATGGCGATGACGCCGGGGCTGGTCACGTGCTGAAGCCAAGATATTCTGCTTAGTGTGACGCACGCGGCGTAGGCGGGGGAGGGCCCGAATCGAAAAATATACTTTTTGAACAGCTATACCTTCAAATTTTAACCCCCAGCGCAGCCAGAGGGACGACAAAGATACTGTCGTGCGTTGCAATACTGGACATATATTGTAGATCCACAGACGATCCTCTCAGACGAAACTAAGCCCTCTACCTGGCGACGACAAGGATGACGCTGGCTTGAATACCCCGCAACGAGCTACCCCGAAGCTACTTTTAACACGCCGAGCGATCTAGGCTCTTTGCGTCCGTCCCATCGACTATATCAGACTCCGCTACAATGAGCAAGAAGCAGTTTAAGTCTCAGGCCTCCAGTAGCCGGGCTGTTTTTGGCAATGGCGCAGGGTTTGGAGGGTTTGGATCAGGGGCCTCACGGAGTTCACTCTCATACCTGACAGAGCCGCCGAACCTCACCTCCATATCTGACCCCAATGTTGTAGTGGCCTTCAAGAACCTGCTGAAGAAGGATAGCACGACCAAGGCCAAGGGATTGGAAGATCTCCGCCTACATGTCCTCTCAAGTCCGCACGAGAAAGGTGGGGGTGTGGAACAGTCTATACTGGAAGCTTGGGTGCGTCTCTTATTGCGTTTAGAAGGCCAACGCCTGCAATGTACAATTTTAGTAATATATCTCATAGGTCAAATTATATCCTCGCATCTCAATAGACAATTCCCGCCGAGTACGTGAGCTGTCGCACACCTTGCAATATGAGCTCCTCAAGTCAGCCCGGAAGAGCATGGAAAAATTCATACCAAATATTGTTGGGGCTTGGCTGGCTGGAACATATGACAGGGACAGGCCAGTGTCGAAGGCAGCTACAGATGGCTTGAACGCCTTTCTAGACACCGAAGAGAAGATTCTCTTGTTCTGGCGGCGCTGCCAGGTTCAGATTCTCGAATTTGCACAAGAGGCTATTTTGGAAACTCCCGAGACTCTTAGTGACGAGAGGACAGTGAACGCCGACGAATCCCAAGCCAAATTCGACAGGGTTGTTGGCGCAAGTCTGTCCCTTGGTATCAACCTCCTTACGAAACTCTCCAAACAAGATATCAAGAAGCATGAAGAGGAGTACAGGAAGTTCATTACGGGAAACAGGATACTCTGGGGCTTCATTGCTTCCAAGGATTCATTTGTTAGGCGAACCACTGCTCAATTAGTTTTGGTATGCCTGGAAAAGCAACCCGAGTTTATCGAAGAAGATCTCGAAACTATTGGTACCACTCTTATCGATGCGGGCCTTCGCAGCCCCCAGTTAAGCTCTTCGCTGGCATTCACCCACGCCCTTGGGAAACTGACAGCAACATTTCCCACTGTGTGGACTTCTTCCTACAAAGGGAAGAAGGCGCCCGTATCCCGACTCCGCCGCTTCGTCGAAAAGGGATCCCAACTTGGGCCTGCGGATTATTGGAAGGCTTTGAACTCTCTCCTCGCCCATTTACCCGCGGGCGTTTTACCTACAGATCTAGCTGGATCTACGGATTTCCTTAAATCTCTTGGTGATGGTATATCAATTAGGGATGAGCCGAGGTTGAATATCCCGACTGCATGGATTTGTTATGTCAACACCGCGAGACAGTTGCAAAAGCAATTGACAGACCCCAAGGAGCAAAGCCAACTCTTGGTTGCCACTGTCTTCCCCTTATTCGAGCATTTTGTTCGACCAACGCCGGAGGGCAATCGCTGGGCTACAAGCAATAGCACAGCGGCACTTGCAAAAGCGTTTCACTTATGTGCCGCTTCTGAATCTCGCCAGAAGGATGCACCCTTGAGCGAAGAGTGGAATCGTTTAGCGGAAACAGTCATAACTGGAATCCAGACATCGCTTCCTGAGCAGTCAAAAGACTTTGAGAAGTCACAGTCATCCGTGGCCTCAGAAGCGCATCGCTGGTTCAAACTACAAGCCGAAATCTGCAAATACTCGGGGGCGGATCGTGCGGAAGGTGAATCGTACAAACATATTCTTACCGAAGCAAGCACTTCTATCATAACCCGATCTTTGGAGGTGCTTTCCGCAAGGAATGGCAAGCCTTTCGGTGCTGCAGGAGCTGTGGAGGGTGCCTTGCGACTTGCGCCAGATGTCATCTTGGGTTCTGAATCGGAAAAGGCTATAACATCGTTTTTGGAGAGAGAGCTTTCGAAGCATGTGCTATCTCCATCGGCACCGTATCTCATAACATCTCTCAAGCTGCTTGGCGCATTTCCCGAGAGAGGGGCTGTTTGTTCGAGGATTTGGGAGTCGGCTATTAGCAGCCTCATCTCTTTGCCTACGACTACTCAGCAAGCAGTTGCAGCTGAAGCTCTTATTTCGTTTGGGTCTATCAGCGAAGCTGCCCAAGTAAACGACGATCTGCAGGACTTTCTTTTCTCTTCTACGTCGAAGTTTTTGCAGGACGGAGAACCAGAATGGCGCCGAGTATTTGAGGCAGCCGTCAAGTTCCGTTGCTTCGAGGATGCGAAAGAAGCCGAAGTGCTCGATACCATCACCGACAGTTTGGACATTGAAAACCCTGGATTTTTGAATGCCGTCAACGCATTGGAATATATTGTGGCTCATCGCCCGCAGTCATTAGAAGAGAGGGGGACAAGGCACATTACGGTGATGACAAAGCTACTTGAGCTGGGTGAATCAGGAAACCAAGCAGTGGTCTCCAAAGTAGGCTCTCTGAGATCTGCAATTGGTAATATCGGGGCATCTGGTGGAGTTTCACACGACAAGGGGTCGCCAATTGTTTCTATCATCCAAGAAAACTTAGAGAGTGTTGGGCCGCGGTCACTGAGGTAAGTCTTTTCACGACCATATCAACGGATGATAACTAACCATAATAAGCATTGATACTCTTGTGGCTCAAGCAGAGGGAGTCGCCGCTTCTAACGGAACCACATCAGTATCTGATTTGTTTCCAGATAAAGGTAATTGGCACGAGGCACTTCGTTCGATACTCGTAGCTTGCGGAAGGGACCTGTCGTTGTCTTTGACAAATATTCTCGGCGGGACTATTGCGTTAGCTTCTCCCGAAGGTGGCTCTTCGTCGCCCACTAAAGTTGCAAGGGACCTAGATGGCTACTCCGCAGCTCTCCGAATGGCAATTTACAGTTCGAAGCTCGTTGCAAAGGAAGACATTTTGAAGAATCTGCCAGCCGACGCTCAAATCGACATCATCTATCTACTATGCTTAACTGTAGAGGTTGCAAACGACCAGCTCGGACTTCGACGCGACGACCTGCTCTGGTCATCACTCGACGAGCCAGATATTGAAGGCGACATCCAAGATTTCATTGCAACATCTCAACGCGCTCTTGCTAAGATTTTGGAGGAGTCTAGCGATTGGCTCGATGGATCGGGTGGTGAGCAGTCGGGTATGGGCCATGCATTGGTTTCGCGTCTATTTGAGGAGTCGAAGGGCAACTCAACGAACGCATTTTATGCAGGTCGTGTGCTAGCAAATGTGCTATCTAGTCTTGTTGAATCTCATGGATGGCACACGGCGAACGGCGAACAGTGGCTCACATCTACGGATGCCCTAAAGTCGTCTACTACGAATGGGTTTACCGCGGTTGCAATCTTGGCTGGCCTCAAGGAGAGCCTCGGGTCAAGCAAGATCATCAACAATCTGTGCAACCGCCTTGTGAGCGATGTCACCGGCCTTTCCTTGACAAGTGAAAAGGCACCGCTTCTTCTGAGCCTTGTGAATGCAGCTTTAGCTGTTTACGACCAAGACAGCCTCCCAGTGGCAAACAACCGACTCGTCTTTGCAGTTAAGCAGATCACTGGCTGGCTGGAACAACCCGAGATTTTGCATCCGGTACTCGCAGCCCAAGCTTCCCGAAGTTTGCAACTCTTGCTGCCAGGGATCAGCGAGGTGTATGGCCCATACTGGCAGACTTCCATCGATTTCTGCGTCGCATTTTGGCATTCCAAGCCCGTCATGCGACATGCAAATAGCTTCCTACCTGCGATCCATTCGACTTTGAGATTGGTAATCCTTCTCAGGGGTCTCGATGAACCAAATGACGACCTCGTCGAAGCATTAGAAGACGCCGAACTCGAGATTTCGGAAGGCATGCTCGCCCTTTTGGCCTTGAACAGGCCGGAGGTGGAGACCCAGCCGTGGCGAATTGTGAATGAGTTGATATACAGACAGGTCACGAAGGTTCCTTTGAAGCACATTAAAGACCTCTCTGACCTATATCCGCTCGTGGCTTCGGACTTCCCAGTCATTCAGTCAGCCGCATTTGGGATTCTACACCGCGCACTGCCAGACGCTCAAGGAGATGTCTCCGTCAACGTGCTTCTAGAGAAGAAAGATGCTCAACTCCCCGAGGAACTCTGCTCCCTCCTCCTCGATGCACCCCAAATTGAGAACTTCCCGGACGACATCCTATCACAGTTCCCGCCACCCATCCGCACTTACCTCCTATCTTGGCATCTAATCTTCGATGCCTTCTCTACCGCCTCTCACAAAGTCCGTAACGACTATACCACACAACTCAAAGCCGAGAACCTCATCGCCCCCCTCCTCAATCTTCTTTTCGATATCCTAGGCCACTCGGCTGGTAAGCCGCTGAACCTCGACCGCGCGCGCCTGAAGTCCGACGCCATACGCTCTTATGACATGGATGTTGCATCTGCGGAGCCGGACGAGTATAACATGCAGTGGCTGCTGGTGCATCTCTACTACCTGTGCCTGAAGTTCACCCCAGGTTTGGTAAAGAGCTGGTATCTCGAGTGCAAATCAAAGCAGACCCGTCTGGCCGTCGAATCCTGGACTGAGAAGTCCTTCAGCCCTCTCGTCATTGTGGACACATTAGACGATGTCGAGATCTGGGCTGCGGGCCTGGAAGAGCCGCCCGAGGATGAGAAGGAGTTGATTGTGAAGGTTTCGAAGAAGTCGAGGGAGGTTTATGCTGGGTATGAGGTGGATGAGATGACGATGCAGATTGCCATCCGCTTCCCACCGATTTACCCATTGGAGAGCATCAAGGTCGATGGCGTGAACAGGGTCGCTGTCTCGGAGAAGAAATGGCAGAGTTGGTTGATGATCATCCAGGGCGTTATTACCTTTTCGGTATGTATTTTCCCATCAGATGGAACATAGACTAACACTGTATAACAGAACGGCAGCATAACCGACGGCCTCCTCGCCTTCCGCCGCAACGTCACCGGTGCGCTCAAGGGCCAAACCGAATGCGCCATCTGCTACAGCATCGTGTCGAGCGACAAGAAGATGCCTGATAAGCGCTGTCAGACTTGCAAGCACCTATTCCATAGCAGCTGTTTGTTCAAGTGGTTTGCGAGCAGTAACCAGAGTACTTGTCCGCTGTGTCGTAATCCGTTTAATTATGGAACGGATATTGAGAAGAGGGCGAGACGGAGGGGTGGGCCGGAGGTGTAGAGGTTGGAGGGGGAGATATAGATGTGATTTATGAAGGGGCGTTTTGAGATGGGGGGTGGATATATAGAAATGCACTGTTTGTGAATGGCAGTGAATGTCTGTGAGTTTGTTTATGTGGATATTTCGTTGGTGAAGTTGATATGAAGATGTGTTTTCCTGTGAGTTTCTGTGAATACATAATCTAAAGGGGGTTTCTTAGATATAATAAAGGTTTATAAGAGACTTAAGTGGTAGCTCTTCATAGGAGTTTTGCGCGTACCAAGGTATTGTGGTGGGCGTAACTTTATATTTTACGCTCTTCGATTCTTCAACACCTTTGTGCAAACTCACTTTACCTCCTTCATCTATCCTTCTCAGTTGTGCAAACGCATTTAGCAACCTGCCTATCTGCCACAACGTGCCGTTTTTTCTGCTTTCATCTCTCTTGCTTACAACCTCGTTAGGTTACTTCAAATTCATCATTCAACAACCAACTTTCCACACCCAACACCCGTGGCATAATTGGTCCTTGGGTTATCACGCTTTGGTTTATACTGAAAGGTCATCATTACATTACATTCTGAAGCTGCACGCCTTCCAAACTGTAAGTTTTGGTGGCTGCACAGGTGTTCTATTACTAACTTGTCTAGATCGTCAAGATGAGCCAGGACCTCAGCAACCAGATCCGAGACTTTCAGTACGACCTTAATAGCCCAGGTGTTCTTAAACTTTTGAACTTAGCCTTCGATATTGACCTTCTACCACGACGTTTAGAGGATTGCATTTCGAAAGGTGGTTTGGACAATAAAGGTTGCTATGGTATTGAAATCTTGCTCCCAGATGACAAACTTAAAGCGGTCTCACTCGTCGGCGGCAATTTCCAGCACCGAAATTTGTCTTTTATGGGCTACAGACAGGATTGTTTTCTTCTTCCTTTTTCGAATACCTTGAAAAAAGCTTGAGAGACGAAAATTTTGCCTTTCGAAAAGCACAACTCTGTCAAACTGCTTATGGGGGAAGTTGAACAAGCTCTCCGTGATGCTTTTCATTGGTTGGTTACTACTCAAACCACGGAGCCTCACAAGAAAAGCTTCAGCCAGTAAGTCTACAAACTAATACCGACCAACCGGGATTATCTAACATCATTTAGATTGATGGGTCGGGAGACGGTTGAGATCATCGTCGGCAAAGGGAAGGACGCAAGAGAATTCGTCATTCATAAGGACCTTCTCAAAGAACAAATTGTATACTTCAGAAAGTTATTCAGCGAATTTCCTAAAACTACAAAGAACACAGCGATCCTGCCCGAGGACAGCCCGGGGGCATTTGAGGTTGTCGTCGAATGGATCTATCGCTCTACCCTGAAATCCCTCCAGGAGCTGGTTCACCGTGCTCTCAGATAGGCGTACTAAAATATATATTTTTTGATTATAATGTCAATCGTTCTCGACATAACCAACCAGTTCAAGCAGTAATTATGTCGCGAGAAGCCATTTCCAAGGCCAACAACAAGCAAGTTTCCAGAGAAAACCCACCTTTGTTTGCTCCGCTATTTAGTGAGTAAGTATCAAAGCCTATTTTTGGCCTACGTTATACTTTCTGACAAAACAAAAGGACATTTGGCACAGATACCGTCAAAATCACAGTGGGAGAAGATGAATTCAAGCGCACATTTATAGTCCACAAAAACCTCCTTGTCTCAAAGTCAAAATTCTTCTCCGCCATGTTCGACAGCAACTTCCTTGAGTCCGCCACGTCCAGCGCGTCGTTTCCTGAAGACGACCCAAGCGCATTCGAAGTTCTCATGGAGTGGATTTACTACGACAGCCTGAAAAGCATAGGTCTCAACAGAAGCCATGCACAGGAAGAGAGACATGAGAACATGAGAAAGATAATAATGACACTGGGGCTTGCAGATAAATATTGCATTGATGAGTTGGCGGATAGGTGTCTGACAATTCTGGATCACCGCTCGAGGAACTACGACAGTTGTCAGTTGGGTCTCGATATGATTGCCTTTATCTATGCGGAAACTGGCCCGATATCCATGGCAAGAAAGTATGTTGCATCTGAGCTAGCAAAAACAACTTCTAGCACCTCCGTGCCGAATCAGAGACTTCCTTCAAACCCTGGTTCTTTTACAGCTTTGGGGATATCCGAAGCGTGCAAGCAGGACCGAGATATTTTAGACGACTTGTTCAAGGCTATCACAGCCAGGCCTCGGCCTTTTGGGCCCATTGTAGGGATATGCCGATTCCATCTGCACCGGAAGGTTGTTGTCTGCCCATATTCTGGGTTGGATGAAGAGCTATGTGGGTGTGGGAGGTCAAGATACAGTTGTGATGAGAGGCAAGCAAGGACTGGAAAACGGTGTCCTGGGATGAGTAGATGGAGATACAAGTTGGTTGATTTTATTTGAACCGAAAAATGTATATTATCTGTGGTTTTATAAAAAACAATTCTAGAACGATAGTACCATAGACCAACAAGATGATTTCACGCCCAATTATGTATATATATTTTTTTTGGATAGATAATGGAAATATGGCCCTCATTGCTTATGACTTTCAATATTAATGTTAGAAAGAACGACCGTCGTTGGATTTGGTGCTATCCACGTGCAAGTCAGCTATGGCAGAATCGCCCCGTTAGTCTTACCGCCCACCCCACCCTCGGTATAACGACGATACTTGGGAATGCTTGGCTTGCCGTGGAATCATATTCATGTCCGGTCCTACTGACAGCAAACGCACTCTGAGGATACACTGCTTCACAACAATGCTAGACTTAGCTTTCTCTTAATACTTTATTCTCTCTCAACCGAAAGACATCATCGCCAACATCGATCGACGCGGCGCATAGCCCCACCCCGCAAATATGCTGCAATTCCAAACGCAAGGCTATAACGGCTATGCCGTGAAGTACTCCCCATTCTTTGATTCAAGGATTGCCGTCTCGGCGTCTATGAACTTTGGACTTGTAGGCAATGGCCGACTTTATATTTTGAATCTCACACCGAACGGCATTGTCGCCGAGCAAACGTAAGTCTACGACCATCGCGATACCCCGCGTCCATCCCACCCGACATTGCGCTTCGGTAGCTCAAAGCTGACAACGCGCGCAGATATGATACACAAGACTCCCTCTTCGATACAGCTTGGTCAGAAGCGCATGAGAACCAAGTTGCTGTCGGATGCGGCGACGGCTCGGTCAAGCTCTTCGATATCTCCGTCCCACAATTCCCCGTCCAGTCATGGCAGGAGCACAAGCGCGAGGTTTTCTCCGTTTTCTGGAACCTAGTCGCGAAAGATACATTTGCATCTTCCTCTTGGGATGGCACGATTAAGATTGTATGCCCCCAGCTCCCCTCGACCTGTCTTGAGCAACATCTAACAAGCATATCCAGTGGTCACCACATCGCCCTCAATCCATCACCACCCTCCCAACCCATTCCTGCACCTACTCCACGGCATTCAGCCCGCACTCCCCCTCCATCCTCTCCTCCGTCTCCTCCGACTCCCACCTCCGCATCTTCGATCTACGCACCCCCACCTCCGCCGCAAACCACCTCGTCTCCTCAATCCCCATCCACACACCCCTCCCCCACGTCTCACAGATCCAACCCGTCGGCTCCAACCGCCCGCCCACGGCCTTCCAGCCCTCAGAAGCCCTCACTCACGACTGGAACAAGTACCGCCCCAACACCATCGCTACAGCGGGTGTCGACCGCATCATCCGCACATTCGACATCAGGAACTCCTCCGCCCCGCTATCCATGCTCCAAGGCCACGAGTACGCGATCCGCAAGATCGCGTGGTCCCCGCATCTGCCCGATGTCCTGCTTTCCGCCTCTTACGACATGTCGTGCCGTATATGGACGGATGGATCGAACGGTGGTGTTGGCCGCGAGCTAGGCCGCATGAATGCGCATACGGAGTTTGTGACGGGTGTGGATTGGTGCTTGTTTGGTGCTGAGGGCTGGGCGGCAAGTTGTAGTTGGGATCAACGGGTGCTGATTTGGGATGCGAAGAGCTTCATGGGTGGGCCATAGATGGTATGAGCAGAGAGGATGAGGTTAGGAAGTCAGCGGAGGAGGAAGAGGAGGTCGTAGGGTAGGTCTGGATGCTCTGTTTATGCAGATGAGGGCAGATAGCAAGCATATGGCGTTGTGGAGTTGGGTAAAATTATAGATAGCCTTGTGAAGGTGGACTTCGAGACAAATATCACTATTAAACCGTGGTAGACAAGAAGCAATAGTATAAAGTAGAGTTTTCAAATTATCGGTACTATACTATGCGTACAGGTTATATAAAAAGACAAAGCTTTCCCACGCTCTGCAAATGCCCCAGATGAGTTAAAACGAGGCCAGATTCAGAACGCCAGCGCCTCCCAATCGTCCATCCCTTTCTATGATACATATAATACTTGCTTCTCTTCCTCAATCTCGACCCAGTTTCTCAAATCGTACAACGCGTCGGTAGTCGTACAACAGGCCCATAACCTATCCGGGCTCCCCAAAAAATTCTATAATAACAGGATCCGAAACGAACCGCCTTTTAGAGGGCATGATGCTTAAAACGAAGCACCAAAGTCCTGTCTTCCGCCACGGTCGTTGCCGTAACCGGAACCGCCATCGCGACCTCCAAAGCCACGTCCGCCATCACGGCCTCCAAAGCCACGTCCTCCGCGGTCACCACCGAAGCCACGGTCTCCGCGGTCACCGCCAAAGCCACGTCCTCCACGATCGCCACCGCTTCGTCCGCCGAAGCCGCCACCACGGCCGCCACCGCCGCGTCCTCCGAATCCGCCTCCGCCTCCACCACCACGGCCGAATCCTCCGGACCTGCCTCCAAAGCCCATAGTCCTTGGTGGCTCCTCGTCATCAAGAGAGTTGTGGCCAGAAATCAAACCCCTAACTCTGCTCAGGCCAAGCTTGCTGGCGAGTCCGTGGGGAATGGATGGCGGGGAGTCGAAGCCCCATCCGTAGCGAGTCCACTGGTACAAGGCGTCAACCATGCCCTGTTTGTTGGTGATACCTTGAAGGGAACCGAGTTGTGCCAGGAAGGCAGCAATTTTATCATATCTTGAAACGCGCTTGGTGGCCTCGCCGACCTGGACAAGAATCTGTGCTGCATCAGCGGCAAGCTGGGCATCCTTGGTCATGTCGACCTGAGCGGTCTCAATGGTGTTATCAGGCTTGATCGGCAGGCCCTTGAGTATGCGGCGCGCCTGGTTCATTTCCATCTCGGTGAACAGTGCGTAACCAACTCCGCTCTTGTCACCACGGCCGGTACGTCCGACACGATGGATGTACTGGTCGCGGTTGGGGGGGACACCGATTTGGATGACGTGGGTGACGCCAGGGAAATCCATACCGCGAGCGGTGACATCGGAGGAGATCATAACTGCGGACTTAGCGCGACGGAAGCGGTCCGAGACGCGAGTACGCTGCTGCTGAGTGAGCTTGCCGTGCATCGCCGAGATTTCGGCTGGGTGAAGAGGGTGAGTGCCGTAGAGGGAGTTGTCGGACTGGCTGAGGGATTCGAGAATACCGGCGTAGAGGGTGACGTTAGCGGTAGATGGCAAGTAGACAATTGCCTTGAATGGTGGCTGGGTTGGGTCTTGCGCGACCTTTGCGATCTCCTTCGTGCAGATCTCAACCAGAGCAGGTGCAACGTTCTCGAAGCCCCTGCAGGCGACAACGTGTTGAGGAATCCTCTCGTGGGTTGGCGCCTCATCGCTCTTGACCGTTTGTACGAACTGGAAGTCGGGCTTCAATGTGCTCCTCACAAGGCTCATAACCTCGCGTGGTACGGTGGCGGAAAAGAGAAGAGTCTGGCGATCCGTGATGTTTCGGTTTGGGAGAAGGTCGAGAATGGCTTCGATATCCTTGGAGAAACCTTGGTCCAACAAGCGGTCAGCCTCATCAAGGACGACGGCCTTGAGGTTGGGCGCCGAGACCTTGCTGTATGGGTCAGTCAGGAGATCGTTGAGACGTCCTGGTGTGGCCACAAGCAGATGGCATCCCTGGCGCTGCATTTGGTAAAGCATAGCTCTCTTGTTGCTTCCTCCAACAGCGACCTGAACCTTGATGTCTGTGCCCCTGCAGAGCTTTTGGGCCTCGACGGCAAGTTGCTCAGCAAGCTCACGAGTAGGCGACATGACAATTGCACGGATATCCGAAGCTGTGCTCCTGGGCCCGCGGTACCCGCGACCCGAACCTGAACCAGCAAGTTCCGGACTGGCCTTCAAGATGTTTTGTAAAACGGGGATAAGGAATCCTAGAGTTTTGCCGGTGCCTGTCCTTGCTTGCGCAATACTAGTAGCTCATTAGCATTTGATCTTAAAAGTGGCAAAAGGGATTAGGTGCATACACGTCAGTTCCCTTCAATGTCTCGGCGATTGTCAGTGACTGCACATCAGTCATAGTCTCGTGGCCCATCGTCTGTGTAATTTCGTTGATAATCGCTGGGTGGACATGTCCTTTATCCGCAAGATCCTGGAACTTTGTGATAATCTCGACGTCCTCGTTTGACCTTGCAATAATCTCATCCTTAGGGTCGAAGGGTGCTGGTTCGTCGTTGTGGAAGTACTGAGTCGCCGGTTGGGCGTGAAGAAATCTCGCTGCAATGGCAGTAGTCTTGGGTATTTGAATCGACTTGGAGGCAAAGACTGAGGTGCGCGAGACTGTGAGTGCGCTTCTCGACGAAGTCTGCGCAACTCTGCACAGCGAGGCCGCGCCTCTTCTGCAGATGTTGAGCATGATTTGAGGTTGGAGGTCCCTCAGCGGAGATAAAGAATTAAGATGCTAATAATGTGACAGTGAAGAGTAAAAAGAACGAATGCCACTGCTTGATAGGCGTACAAGGAGGGTAAAGGGGTGAAATTAGAAGAGCGCGGATAGAATTTATTGCGGATGATATTCAGTCCTGGATGTCAATCCGCCTTCTCCTTGGGACTTTTTTGACGCTAGTGGAAACTTTCTCCACCCGCTAGGAACATGCGGCCGTCACGTGCTCAGGGGCGAGGCTGAGTGAGAGCCTCGCCGAGTCCACAAAATATGTATTTTATGGCATGAGCGGCATCAAAAGTTTGTAGTAGTAAACGTTTTGGGTGATTTTGATAGGTAGGTACTGCCTATGGTTTTTGTATAAGAGGCCTTATTATGGTACGTAAAAAGAGGGTTATCTGGGGTGGTTTTACATGTATGGTTATGGACCCGTAGTGGCGGGAGGAAAATTACAAGCATTTCTTGGTTGAGCTAATGACATGATAGACACAGCTTGTCCCATAATCTTTTATATTGTTATACGACCAATTAATTTAGGGCGGCCTTGGTTGGATCATGAACCATGGCCTTTTATAACTGACGACTGCCGCGTATTTTTATCCCAAGAAGACGCGGCAGGGACGGCGAATACAGCTGCTGGCCGATCTGCTCGTCAGAACAGTACGGATCGTCACCTATGATAGGGACGGTCTATCAGGAATCCTAATAAACGGCGGAGTGCCAGGAATTCATATAAATGCGGAATTCATATAAATGCGGAATTCATATAAAGCTCTGTCCATTGTACTGTATAATACACTGCGGCTTGATCCCATTCCCGCCGTAGTTGTACGCCTGCGCCAATGCATGTTCTACCTTGATAACGCCGTCCCATAACTCCCACTGCTCACGCAGAATACGTCTTGCCTTAGACACACAATCGGTAACTCGCGTAGCGCCCAGCAGTCTCACTGGTCCTGATAATCTTGACGACCTGTCCTCTCCTCAAACCCAGGTATCTGGCGACTGGGTCTCCCACTTGGATGCGAGGTAACTGGGTGTCCTTCAGGCGGTAACGCTGCAGTAACTTGGATCGCTCTTCCTTGCTCAGTAACACGTGTTTCGGAACCAATTCGTGGTGGGTGATGTTGACGAGCAGGTCCTGCTCCAGGAAGCACTCGATTCTGGTCTCTGACGCAACAGCGGGAACGATCTTCATGGCTGCAGGTGTGATGTGAACGTGCGTAACCAGAATGCCGGTGTGGAAGTTGCCTTGGGACAGAACCTGGGCGAAGGATCGCATTTGCTTGATACCGACGTTGGTGTCTGCGAGGAACTCGACGTAGATCGTGCCCACGTCAGCCTTTGGCGGGTTCGGGTTCGCGGCAGTTGCTGGGGTAGAGTATCGCGCAACCATCTCGACACTTGGGCGGGCGGTGAAGATCATCTTCTTGCGACTGAGGCTGGGTCAGCTTGATTGGGGGAAACAGATGTAGCATCTCCAACATACTCTGGAATGCCGTCATTTGTAAAGCGGTGCTTAAACTCATCCAGCGAGATGCTCAGTTCGTCTTCATTCAGCTCATAGCCCTAAGAAGCCTGGTTAGTGACTCGCTACGCCAGCTCCTATCTGCGACCACCCACTCTGTCATTGACCATCTGATGGACGGTTCTCCATGCGCGCCAAAGCCTGGCCACCTCGCGATCCGCGATATCCCTCGCTTTTTGCTGGTCTTCGTCGGCCATCGCGATGATCAAGGAGACAGAGGTTGTGTGATGGTGTAGAAATGCGATGCTGTTGGCGTCGGGGATGTAAATTTGCAGTTCTTCAGGATGATCTTCAACTTTGAGGCAACAAAAATAGTGCTGCAAGGATGCAGCCCGCTATCACGCTAGCTAAAAGTGGATCCTGGGTGAACCGTCCCCAAATATCGAGATATGAGTGCTCTTTGTCGCCCATAAATCTTAAAGAATGATTTAACATAGCCCAAATTTTATTATATGTGTAATAATCACTGCTATAATTTATTCTTTTGTCTTTAAGCTTTCAGTAACTGGTAAATTGAAGGCCTACGAACACCCACTATCGGTCAATTAGAGACGCTTCACTCAGTTTCGCCGACAGTCCATCCCCAGCCGCGCTAAGAATTTCACTCGCTTGGACTTTAAAGTTGGTAGGCGCACTCCGAGAAAAGTGTCCTTGACTTTCTGGGACCTTGCAAGCTGCACCCTTACTTTGGACTGCGGCAGTATTCAAAGGCTCTGAAACTGGGATTCTTTATTTCTTACTCTTCCAAGACATTTACACATTCTTGGTTCTATTTATAATAGTCATTATGTCCGAAAAAACCGCCCCGGCAACCGAGACGGTGGTCTCAGTTCCTGCAGTCACCGAGAAGAAGAGACCGGAGAAGCCAGATGAGGCCGCTTTCGAGGCAGCAAAGGAGAAAGCCAAGAAAGAGCACAAGGTTGCTCAGGACAAGTTCGTATGTGATCCCCCAATTCATTATCCCTGGCGTCAATTATTCACTATACGACACCAATCTCTCTGTTCTTTAGAGTCCTGGCTGACCCTCTCCAGAACGCCGCCAAGGCAAAGTTAGAGCTCGCCCAACCAAAGAACAAGGATGGCACCCCATCTGCTACACAGAAGAGACGCCAAGAGCTCCAGACGAAGCTCAACGAGATCAGAAAGGAGCAAGCTGGCGGCAAAGCTGGCCGCAACCAAGTCTTCGACCAAATCAAGAAGCTTGACGAGCAATTGAAGAGCCGGATCGCCGAACAGAAGGCCGCACGTAGCCGTGTTGCATTCAAGAATGTCGACGAGATTGATCGCCAGATTGATCACCTCGAGAAGCAGGTCAACGGAGGCATGATGAAGCTGGTGGACGAGAAGAAGGCATTGGCTGAAGTCTCCTCGCTCCGCAAGCAACGCAAGAACTTCGCTGGCTTTGAGGACTCGCAAAAGGGAATTGATGATGTTAAGGCTAAGATCAAGGTTCTCAGGGACTCGCTCGACGACCCAGTGGCCAAGGCACGCAGCGACGAGTACAACAAAATCCAAGCCGAATTAGACGTTATCAAGGCCGAGCAAGACGAGGTCTTCAAGAACATCCACGCTCTCCGCTCCCAGCGTGAGGATCTTTACAAGGAATCTCAAGCAAAATACCAAGCCGTTCGCGCAATCGAGGACAACCACTGGAAGGCCAAGAAGGCTTTCCAGGCTCACGAATACGAACAAAGACAAAAGACCCGTGAGCGCATAAAGGCTGAGCAGGAGGCATTCAACCTCCAGAAGAAGCGTGAGCGTGCCGAGAAGGTTCTTGCCGAGGCCAGCGAGCCTGCCTACCTTGACGAGATCCGTCGCGCCCAGAGCTTGATCCACTACCTTGACCCAACCAGCGCCAACGGAGCCAGCAAGCCCCTTCTCGCACCAAGCGGACTCTCTGCCGAGGCACAGCGTACCGTCGATGACTCTGGAATCAAGGGCATGAAAATTGCCAAGAAGGATGACGACGAATACTTTGCTGGTACTGGCGGCAAGAAGGGCAAGAAGGGACGCAAGGCTGCCGCATCCCCCGCCGCCCCAGCTGCTGGCAAATTCACCCTCCCGCCCGCCGTTTTGGATGACTGCAGCGCCATGGGTATTGAGCCACCAATGAGCTCTGCTGATGTCCCAGCTGTCCTCGAGAAGGCCCAGGAGAAGCTCGCGTTCTGGAGAGCGGACCAGAAGGCCCAGACCGAGAAGGTATGTTACAATCAATAACTAAATGAATTCAAGTACTAACTATCCTAGAACGTTGCCAAGGCCAAGAAGGACATTGAGAAGCTCGACGCCGAGGAGTCTACCAACGGCAACAGCAAGAAGGCCGATGAGTCCGTCGTCACCTCTGCCGTCGAGACCGTCAAGGATGCCGTCGCCGACGTCGCCGAGAAGGTCAAGGCCGTCACCGTCGGCGAGACCACCGAGTAAATCCTTACTCCCACGCACCACCACCAACATGGCAAAAAACCGTCATTTTCGCAGTTCAACAGCATAGCGTCTTGATTCAACACCCCGGAGCAAGCGCGCCTATTATACTCATCATCTCAAAAATCCCAGTCATCCTGTTGTGTTTATAGCGAGCATTTCGGATCCTTGGGAGATCCCCTCCCCTCTCTCACTCTTGTCGCGACTTCAAAATTTTATCCCCTTGCATTGTGTATACTTTTTTTTATTAAAAACAGGGAGATATATTTTTGGGCCATCCATAATTTCTTTAGGGTCCGGTCTTTCTCGGTCACGCATAAAATAATGAATGGACTTGGAATATTTTCATGATTTCGTAAATAACGTTTAACCTCCCTGTCTACTACAGTGACCCGTGAGCTATGTTATGCGTGAATAAAGTCGTATCGTTAAGACGTTCGTGACTTGAAGCCTCCCTCCCTCCATCCATCCTGTCCTCCTGCTGCGTAATTTCGAGAAGTAGAATACGCAAGGCGCCAGTGCTATGTTATGCCCCCAAATGCCGATCCAGACGCCCCTGCGTGAAATCATAAAAAACGTATTGCAAACATCGAAACAAGTAGAATCTCAGCCCCCCACCCAGACATCCTTCGTCCTTCATCCTTACATTTCCAACCTCTCTCACCCCCTTCAGTACCGCCCCCCATACGCATATCCACTGCTCGGTGGTGGCGGTGGCCTCCTGATACTCCCCAGCCCGGGCGTGCTCCTCCCACCTTCCACCTGGCGCTTTCCCTTCCCTCCCCCATTCACCTCTCGCATCCTTGCCCCTGTCAACGCACTCAACGGCGGGTCCTTGACAGCTGCATCGTTGTCGGGCGGTAGAGTGAATGTGACCAGACTGTAGAAGTACTCGAGGACCTCTGGGTAGCGCTGCACGCTCGCGCGCCAGTCCTCATCGATCCCGCGCTTCAGCTCCGCGTTGGCGGCGGCGATCTCGGTGGGGTGTGGTCGCGTGCCGTAGTAGTACATGGCGCGCTCGGTGAGGTGGGCGATGTGCATCGAGTGTGAGTCTCGGCGTCGGGTGGTCAGGACGTTGAAGTACGTGAGGATGTAGTCTTGGGCTTGGCCGCGGACCCATTGTCTGGGAGGGAGGTTAGTTGCTGGAGGGATGAGAGAATCCTGGGGGAGGGGGGGTTACCGGATGTCGGCGAAGAAGGTGGTCATCATTCGAGTCTCGGCCTGGCGGACGGCGGTATCGAGGCCTTTGGCTTCACAGTCGCATTGCACGATTGCGGGCGAGGAGCATATGGCGCAGTCTGGGTCCATCGTCTCGGGCTTTTCTCGTTCTCGATACGGGTCTCGGTCTCTGGGGTTGAGGGTCAATGAAATGTACTTATGAACGTCTTGAAGAAAGTGCAAGTAAATTGGAGTTGTGGGCGTTGAATTGGGTAACCCCGGCTTTTGTGGGGTGGGGAGGAGAGGAGTGAGGTTGAAGTGAGGTTCAAGTGCTCTGGGCCTGTACGCTGTGGAAGGAGTCGCCAACTCACCTTCGATTATGCATCGTCGGGAGTTGAGTTGCACGTCACAGACACTGCGACGCGGCTCTGTTTGGTGAGGTACTGTATGGTTTGGGCGAGCAAGCACAGTATGAGCAATGGGCACCGTCGACAAACGCGACACGACTGGGCACAGTGAAGCCACGCGGGGAGGACGGAACAGTGGCAAAAGCAGGTATGTATGGTATTTAAATGTACGATACGAGGAAAGAAGGACGAGAGAAGAAGAAGAGAGAGGGTTTTCCTACGTGTTTGTGTCTCTTTCCATCGCTGACAGAGTGCAGAGGTGCAGAGGCCGATGGAGCGACCGGATGCAGCAGATGCAGCGCTTTGCTGTGCTGTCGTGGCTCGAGTGTCGGCTGTTCCACTCGCGGTGTGCAGATTGCAACGTTAAAGGGCAGCTTCTGCAGTTTTTCTGGATGAATTGGTGACCCGGCAGAAGGAAGAAGTGCTTTCAATTGGACCAAAGTCTATTCGACGCCCGACTCGTGCAAACGATGCGTGTATCCGCGTCTTAGCTGCATGAGACCGCTTCTTTTGATGGGCACTTGAGGGGTTCAGGTAGGTCAGGATGCCCAGCGCCCCAGGGCCCCATCATTGTCCTGGTTGCCGAGGGAATTGTGCCCAAGTTGTGGGTTTGAGGTTTGACACGCACGCAACTGCGGTATATTATATGCATATATGGGCCTGTATATGGCTAATATAGAGCCAATATATAGAGGATACTGATGCCCGTCTTATATCTTGCAGTCAGGACGCGTTGGGCGAGGCTCGATGAGAACTGTTAATGATTTATAGAGCATTGTGATTGGTACAAATGGGTACAGGGACTGTCATTGTCAAGTCTGGTTGTGGTGCAGTGCAGTACCTAGAATATACGGTGGCCGGGACTATTTATTCCGCAGTCTCTATCAAAAAGTCCCCGGGTTGAGAGGGACGCCCTTCTACATTCACCAGTCAGTGACCAAGGGGCTTCTTCCCTATCACCATGCACCCTCGATGTCCGACAGCCGCTGGGACTCTGACGCCGTTCCTATACCCTTTCCTCTGCACCACGACTCCACGAACAGTCCCGCGTCTGGCCCAAAAATGCTTCCCTCGCCAGCAACCCCCCCGACACCTCTCGACCACCCGCAGAGCCCTTTCAGGCGACCCTGATCCCCTCGCGAGCGTGCCAGTTCACCTCAATAACCAACCTGTCTCGCATCTCAACCCTCCCCCCTCCGACTACGGGCGCACAATCTTCTCAGACCGCGCCACCGTCCAACTCCACGCCGGTGATGGCGGCCACGGCTGCATCTCCTTCCTCAAGGAAAAATACATAGCAGCAGGACCCGCCAACGGTGGCGACGGCGGCTACGGAGGTAGCATCTACATCCAAGCCGTCCGCGGCGAGACCTCCCTACACAAGCTCGCGCGCCGCAACATCATCAAAGCCGGGCGTGGCAAGAACGGCCAAGGCAGGACCCGCGGCGGCGAACGCGGCGACGACGTCGTAATCCAAGTCCCTGTCGGTACCGTTGTCCGTGAGATCGAGCGAGTTGACCCCGTATCCAACGAGGAGTTGAAGCTGCAGTTCCAAGGCGACGCACCGGAGGGTGATGTGCGCGAGCATGCTGGACCATACAAATGGGATCGCGATAAGTGGCTGCTCTACCCGGCTATTACTCCCGAAGACATCGCAACGGCCGATTTCCCGACACTCCCCAAGGCGCGCCGCTCTCACCTTGCCTCCGCGCAGGAGATGGCCCCGATCAACCTCGACCTCAGCCGGCCGATGGAGAAGCCCATTCTCCTCGCTGCTGGCGCCGTCGGCGGTCTCGGAAACCCGCATTTCGTGTCCCAGGGTGCCTCGCGCCCAAAGTACGCCACCAAGGGTTCTGAGGGATTACATATTACACTCGAGCTTGAGCTGAAGCTTCTCGCGGATGTAGGCCTCGTCGGGCTGCCGAACGCAGGGAAATCGACTCTTCTACGTGCAGTCAGTAACTCGCGCGCCCGCGTGGGCAACTGGGCTTTCACAACGCTGCAGCCTAATATTGGCACTGTGGTGCTCGACAACCACAAGGGCCGCCCATTGACGGTTTCGAGCTACGAGACCGGCGAGCCGCGCACGAACTACACCATTGCTGATATCCCTGGTCTGGTCAAGGATGCGCATCTTGATCGCGGTCTAGGTGTCTCGTTCCTGCGCCACGTAGAGCGTGCGCGCGTCCTTGCATTCGTGATCGACCTCGCAGCCGGCGATGCAGTGACAGCACTGAAATCGCTGTGGCGCGAAGTTGGCATGTACGAGCGTATGAAGCTTGAAGAGGAAGCTGCAAAGGAGAAGAAGGCCGAGATTGTTAAATGGAGCCCCCTGAAGGCCAGCGATGACCAGGAGGAGATGCGTGGCTCGAGCTACCACGATAAAGTGCCTCGTAGCGAGGAGGCGGGCGGGATTGCGGGCAAGCCTTGGTTTGTGGTTGCGAGTAAGGCTGATTTGGAGGGGTCGCAGGAGAATTATGCGGGGTTGAAGGCGTACCTGGAGAGGGTTACTAAGGGGGAGGAGGAGCATCCTAGTGGACAGAAGGGTGGGTATGCGAAGGACTTGGTTGCGCTGCCTATTTCTGCTATTAACGGACATGGTGTTGATGGCATCACGAAATTGGTGGTGGGTATGCTTAATGAGTAAGCCGCAGGGGGGAGGAAAGACGAAAGACAGGTGTAGGATATTGTACCATAAATTTGTATATAATGTATGATAGATGTAATGTTTAGCATCTGGGGAAACACGTAGTAATCAGGGGTGAAACCATATACGAGTATATTCAATGGAGTCACAATTGCATATCCATGATTTCCTATTATTGCAGTTGAATGTTATTTCCTTTATATTGCAGAAGCTATTGATGAAAACGCCTTTTTACTCTATGCGTACAATGCCACCCCCAGACATTTACAATTGCTCCGAAGAAGCCTCCGTCTCGATCGGAGCCTCAGCAGCATCCATCTCAACATCCTCACTCTTCTCCACAGCCGCTGCCGCCTCCGCGTTCGCCTCTCCATTCGCCGCCGTCTCCGCCTCCGCAACCTCCGCCTCAGCTACAGCCGCATCCACGACCGCCGCCGCCTTCTGCGCCGGGTGGTGGTTATTAACAAGCGGCACATTCTCATTGAATATCCTCAGCAACATCGCCGTGCGATCCTCCTTCGCCAACATCAGATTCAGACTATGCAAGCTGCGCCACAGCGGGAGCACAACACGCTCCTTGAATCCATCTTCCTCGTCACTAGGCTCGATGCGGAGTACACAGCAGCCCATACCGATGTCGCGGACGCGCTCCCCGATCTCGCCAAGCTCCTTCCAGCAGTCGCCCGTGACTTTGGGGAACATCTCCACGAGCAGCTTGCGCAGGGTAGCGCGCTTGTAGAGACGCACGACGCGGCCTTCGCCGACGTAACCCTCGAGGATAGGCATACCCTCAGACTGGATGCGCCAGCGGCAGACACCCTCGCCTTGGACATCCTGCTTCATGAACATGCGCACGCCGCCGTGGATGAACTTGATGCCCTTGCCCTCGTTCTCGACCAGGATATCGCGGATCAGCGCAGAGGTGTAGTAGATCGTCTTAGCGGGTTCGCCGAGCGCATTACGCACCATGAAGCGATCGCGCGGGAAGCGCTGCGACAGCTTGTAGAACTCCTCGATGCTCTGCACCTCCGGGTGATCGCCGGAGATGTACTTGAACGGCTCCTCGAACTGTTGCTGGTTGCGGCCCTTGGCCTTGACGGGCGCGGGGAGCGAGGTCGTAGCGGCGGGGGTGGTGGTCTCTGGACGCAGGTCGCCGGGGCGAATGGTCGCGTCGAGCTCGGCGCCTGGGGGCGGGGGGAAGTGTACTTGGCGGTCGTCCAGCTTCAGGGCCTCTGGCTCGGCGCCGTTGCTCTCGATCTTGGCTTTCTTTGGCGAGGATGGGGCGGCATCGCTGTCGTCGTATGCGCGCTTTGCGGGGAGCGTAGCATCTGGCCTGTCGCTAGCTTGGTTCTCGCGAGCAACAGCGGGGACGTTTTGGTCCTGGAGATCAGTTGAGGTGGAGCCCTCAAGAAGGTCAGCAGCCTCGATCTTTGGAGCCACGTTTGCGCCAGGGGCGGGCTCGGGCTGGGCCTCGATCTCCTCGACGATGCTGATGACAGCTGGCTTTGGCTCCGACTTCTTGGCCTCGGATTCAGGCTTGGCCTTGAACTCGGTCATCTTCTGGAGAACAGTGATGAAGAAACCGCCGGTATCCTGCTGATGAGCATAGACTCTCATGCAGCGCTCAAGCGGGATCTTAGCCGCCTCACCAGTTGGAGTGAACATGCCCTCGGCCAGACGAGCAGTGGCGTGGTTGACACCACCCTTCTGGTTCTCAGCATCAACCGATGGCCAGTCCTCCCAGACCTTACCAGACTTGTCCATGATGGTCCACTTCTTGAGACCTTCCTTGCGCTTCAGTCCAACAAGTTGGTCGCTGCAGTCAATCAACTGAACCTTCTCCAGTCCACCGCAGCGCTCAATGGCAGACGCAACAACTGCCTCGTTCTCAACAGGGTTCATGCTACAGGTAGAGTAGACCACTCGTCCACCAGCCTTGAGCATCTGGAGAGCACGGACAAGAATGCGGACTTGAGTGACGTAGAGGCCGAGAGCGTTGCTGGGGCTCCAATCTTGCCACAGGTTGGGGTTCTTGCGGCAGGTTCCGTCACCAGAGCAAGGCACATCCGCGAGAATGCGATCGAACTTGAGGTAGCGGTTGGTGGCCGGGTCCTCCTTAGTCGGCGGCAGCTTGATCGAAGGGAAGATCGTAGCGTCGTGGTTGGTAACGATCAGGTTGGGGGATGAAAGACGCTTAAGCTGATGAATCAACATGTGACTTCTCTTGTAATCGGAATCGTTGGCGATGAGGAGGCCAGTAGCCCTGCCGAAGTCCTCGGAATCGACATTCAAGTCCTCGTCACCAACAACATCGAGACCAGGGCTGACCTCTCTCCCGTCCTCCTTAGCGTGCAGACGGAGCGCATTACGTATCCTCGCCTCCTCGCCCTTGTGAACCATCTCCAAAAGCTGGGCCGCCTTACTTCCAGGCGCAGCGCACATATCCAAAACAGTCATTCCCGGCTCAATACCCATGAGAAGCGGGGGAATCATGCTGACGACCTCCTGTCTGCTGATGTTTCCAACGCTCGTCTCGGAGACAAGGTACTTCTGGAAAGCCGCAAAGGGCGGGAAGCGGCGCACAACGTTCTTCGGCGTCGTCATCCACCAGGCGAGCTCATCAGGGTACCAGGGGACTGGCTGCGGGGCCTCGACCGCCGTGCCATCGTAGTGCTCGATCTTGGTGATCTCCGGGATGTAGCGCTCGCGAAGCTGCTTCTGCACAGCCAAGGCGTGTCTTTATCCAAAGTTAGCATTGTTTCCAAACTTGCAAAGTTGGTAAAAGCAAACATACCCTTTCGACCCCGCGAAACGGAAACTGTTTGGCAGATCCCTCCTCAGCGCCGCCCAGAACTGCGCGCGCTCCTCCTCGGGCAGCTCAATGATGCTATCATAGTACCGCTCGAACTTCTCGTTGGTCTTGTCGATTTTGTCGTAGCTCACCCGGTTATCGCGACTATCGCGACCACCACCCCCACCTCCACGGCCTTTGCCTCTGCCACCGCCACGTCCGCCCTGGGAGAAGGTTAATTAGTTTCTTGGAATCGCCAATTGCGTGAGTAGACTCACTCTTTTGCCTCCGCGACCCATTGTAAAATCACTGAGGGATGATTGAAAGAGACTGTAGTATTGGCGTCTGAGAGAGACTGAGCCTTTGAACATCAGGCTTTTACGACGGCCGCCGCGCATAAAAGTTCATCAGAAGCCTTGCGCTACCCCAGACCGGCGGAAAATACTTTCGCCGTTTGCCGCCACCAGGTTCAGTCCCGTGACCCATATGTATGGAAACAAAATGATATTACGACGTTCGTTTGTTGAAATCCATTAATTAACTCTTCTACCTTGGTCCTAAACCTAGTATGTAATGCCCAGTCCCCAGTACCCCCCAAAAAACAGCTATTCAGTCCATGCTCGAGCGCCAATTTCGCTTGCCATTCGCCCAAAAGAAGGATATGTGTGTGCTTTGCCGTCCCAATAATGAATCGTCCTCGCTCTCTCTTGGTCTGTCGTAGAAAGAAAAAGAAATAAACATGATACCCTTGCCAGATTACATTCGTCCTATTGACCTCCTTCCTCGCCTTTCCTCAGTTGATAAACTATGGTAGTCCAAATCATCTCATAGCCTCCCTCCGACATCTTAAAAAGTACCAGGTTGTGGCGGCGGCGGACTATAACCAGCAAACTGTCGTTGTCACAATCGGCCCATTAGGAGCTCTTTCCCCCACATGCGCACTTCAGTAATGTCGTAAAACCGGCCGCAGTCAACGGTTTCGAGGTTCAGTCCCGTTATAGAGTCATCCTCATCCTCACTGTCGGTGTCGCCTTCATCCGACGTCCCCTCGGAGATTACGATCGTGTTGCCTGAATACACAGCGGCCTTATCTTTCCCCTTATTCTTAGGCTTGGGTGCAGGTTTGGGCTTCCATTGGAGGCGCCCAACGTTGTTTCCCAGAGCCAAGTACTCCAATTTCATATCGGGGTGACTTGATATGGCGTCTGCAATAAACCTGGGAACCTCACGCATAACCCAGTGGCATGTGTCATCGTTCCGAAAGTTCATTATGTGGAGTGCTCTGAGCGAAACCAAGCCTGGAAGATACTGGTTGAAAGTATGCTACGAAATATGTTAGAATTGCTTGGCTCGTAATCGTGATGGCCGAGACAGATAAACAATCAAAAGAAACGATATAGTAAGGAATATCACATACCAGAGCGGGAGATGCAAAGCTAATGCAGAGCTCTATCAGGTTCTTTCCCTTCCGACAAAGCAGCTCCAAAAACTTGATGTTCGCATCCCACGAATAGTCATTTTCATTCTTGATGACCAGTCTCTTCAGCGATGAAGCATGTTTCTTGAGGACATGGCGGCGAATATTTTCACTCGTCATCGTAGTCTTGGGCGCAAAGCTGTACTCCGTACTCTTCGTAGAGCGCTCCAGAACAAACAGCTCCTCCAAATTCTCTAGCTGATTCACGAACTTGAGGAAATGGACTGTGACATTGTCGGTGTGTATTTTGCACAGAGGCAACGGTGAAACCTGGTTCTCCTTCGCAAGGTAATTCCAGAAGGGTGCCTGGAGACCGACATTGAGCAGGGAGATCTTTCTCAAGACGTGGAGATCCACAGCCCTTGACAGCACAGACGTCTTGATAGGGATGAGGTATATCGACAATGACCTTAGAGTCAGTCCGCGGGTTGTACGTACGTACTCGCTCATGGAACTATCCTTTGTCTCTAGGGATCGGTTGTGCACCTCAGCAGCCTCCTTGATAACGTTGTATTGGAGCGAGTCGATGGCAAGATTGTTGAACCGGAACCCTTCCAGGGCTCGCGTTGCAAGTGCGAGCTCAAGGATATCTCGGTGAAAATTCTCTCCGAGTCCAAACCTAGCTAGTATAGCCCCTGCGCTCTCAAAGCCGGCTGGAAATGCACCACTGGTTGTTGCCTCTGGTTCAGATTCTGGTGTAGGTCCGTCTGCATCTTGGGAATCGGGTTCCACTGCTGGCTCGCAAACATCAATATCATCCGGATGTGGGTTGTCGGCGGTTGACTGGTGTGACTTCGGCTCTTTTTTATCCCCCTTGTCAAATAAGCCAATGTACTTCTCCTCGGTTTCGGTGCTTTCATCTGCTTTGCCGGCCTCACTAGTATCGGAGGAAGATGAGGGCGTAGCCTTTTCAGTTGAGCTTCCAGCGGCTGAATCCTCTTCCGATGTATCCTTGCTAGACTTTCCACCAGCAGCTTTCTTGCTTCCCTTTAGGTATTTCCTGGCCCCCTTCTCAACAGCCTTCATAAATTCTTTCTGTTCCGGTGTGAACCCAGAGCTGCTTGGGCCGCCCATAACCTTCTTAAACAGCGCCGAAAAATCCTTGATAAACGATTTCACGGTATCATCCACGGTGCTAGCAGATTTCTTTTTTTCGTCCTTAGCATCCAGTTTTGACTCCTTCGCCTTTGATTCTAGACCAAAAATTTGAGCCAACACAGCTTCCTGTGCTTGCTTAGCTTCAACCGCCCTGAAGGCTTTGGCTGGACCAGAACCGTCATCTGTTGAAGTGGGAACCACAACAGGTGGTGGTGGTACCATATTACCAAACTCATCCATTTCCTGGTCCGACTCGTCACCTGTGTCCTCAGCAGGAGGTGGCTTCCGCGCCTTCCTTGCCAGAGCCTCCGAAAAAGACAGCTGCAGCTTAGTTAATGTCGAAGACGAGTTATGAATGCAGGTCTTGATTTCCTTGACATAATCCAAGGTATCCATGTCGAGGATTGCTAGAGTCTTGAGGTTTTTGAATCCGGATATCGTAGGCGGGCCATGATCGGTTTTTAGGTCCTTCACCCGCTTGGCAAGGATTGCCTTTGCCTCTGGGTTCGTCAGCATGTTGGGTGGTTCTTTCGAACGACCTCCGAGAGCTTTCGCAAACTTCTTCGCGACTTCTATGGTGTCATCGGGGTAGCATTTAAGTTCCGGCAGTGGCGGGGGATTCCGGTATATTGATGGTCCCTGGTGCATGCGTATATAGAGGTGCTGCAACGCTGGAATATCATGCAGTGATTTGTAAACCGGCCGACTCAGTTCAACTCGCACATCCCATCTACAGTATGTTAGCCACTGACACAGCACAGCTTCTACTATAACCATTGGACGGTTGGGGGCTTCCTTACTTAAAAGTCTCCAACGCCTTCGCTTTCCGCAGCGCCAACAAAAACAGCGTATTCATAAACTTCCCGCAGCTCACTTCACTCGTATAGTGCCTACAGGCTCTTTCCCCTTTCGAGCCTCCACTCAGGCTTTCGAGGACAATCTCCTTCAAGTGTCTCGCATAGTCGTAGTCGCTAGTGGCAAGCGTGTCTAGCCCACCCGCCAGCCCATCCATGCCCGGCCCATAACTAGCATCATCGTCATCTGGAAACACGATATAGTAGTGTCGATAGATCCTTGCGGCCGCCAGGTCGCGGAAATGCTTCGAGACGAGGGACAGCGCTATCAGATCGGCTGGGGTACACTATCGCGGCATGGCTGTCAGCTAGCTATCCTTTCTGCCCCACGATCCCCAGGCGGACGTGGGACCCTGACCCACAGCGGGGCGACCAAGCCCGATAAGTTTAATCTAGGGAGGAAACTCACTTGCTTGATTATCCCATTTTGTGTTTCCGAGGGGAGATCGAAAAAGGTCAGCGATCGGGGCGCTTGCTTGTTGTTGCCCGCCTCGGGCGCAGCTATGGGGTCGGCGGAGCTCATGGCCGAGGTGGTTGGAGGCAGCGAGTTGATTTCAGTATTGTCGGGATCCTGCCATTGTGACCAGGAGGACCCGTTTTTGGAAACTATGGCTCTGGGTGTTGCTCTCTTGCCCCGTACCTGTTTCAACGATGGCATCATGTAGATGTTTTGAGGTTGGCGTGAGGTGCGCTTGGTCGAGGGTCCGTGGAGACAGATCGGGAAGCTACGATCCACCAGTAACCCCAACCGACGTTAGATGGCCGCGGAGCTTCCAAGAGGACTTCAAGAAAACTGTGCAAAGATGAAGGATAGAAGAGTAAAATGCCAACTTAAACAGTGAAGTTTATGGTAGTTGGAAGTTGGTATGGTTGCCTTTATTTCTGGTGGCCAAGGGTGGTGGGCGAGGTGGACAAGGCTGAGAGCTTGGAACCAAGTCGGTCTCCTGCATGGTTGGAACAAAGGTGAATCCAACAGCCGCCAAGAATCCTGCTGTACAAGCCAACGCACACCTCCATTACTCATCATGAAACACTTTGGGCTTGCACGACAAATGGTTATTACTACGGCGGATAAGGTTCATTACTCAATATTGCGATTGAACATTCTATCCAGGTGCATTTTTGCTATTACTATAGTGTAAATTCCTTGCAACAGAAGTGATATATTTGACAGACGAAGACGGTTTCCTATATCAAAATCGGAACCAACTCCCAATTAACATTAAAAAACGCCGACTTCCTCAACACTGGCCTCGTTTGCATTCGTGGATTCATTATATTATCGTAACCACGGGAGCTGAGCCCCCATGTTTCGGGTATCAGCATCTGAATACCACAGTCCCATCTCCCACGCTGCACCATCAGCCTCTTTGTTCTGGAGTATGCTCTATGCATATCCCTTGTGTCAGCGTTGCACCAAACCGCCCCAATGCCATGCGAATAAAGCTGAACACAAACAACGCGTTACACGAGGTCCCATTCCGCCACGCCCGCAAAGCTCATGCCGCTCGTCTTCCTCCGCTCCATAAACTGCCTCTTCGTCAGGCCACGTGCATCCTGCCCGTTCATCGTGTCAATCGCGTAGAGCTTAATTGTCTCTCCGGGGCTGCCTAGCTTCTCGTGCGGTATATCGACCCACCAATACATGTCGTCGCTCTCCAGCGGCACTAAGTCCTCTGCATATGGATGCGTTCCGCCAATCTTAATGGCCAGCAGGTATGGTTTCCCCTCCCCATTCCTCTCAAAGTCCCAATGCTGACACAGCCTCGCGAACTGGAATCGCGTTGAATCTCCGTCATTGAGCTGGATTTGTTTCAATGGCGGAAGAATCGTCGCTTTATCAATGCCATGGCGTTCGGTATTATATAACGTCAGGGCCTCCTCGCCCCCATGGGCCCCAAGTATGTACTCCTTCCAAGTCGGCACACGCCTATCTGCACGGAAGAAATGCGCTTTATTCGAGGGGAAATGCCTGAGGCCGAAGTCCTCATTGGAGCCTGTAAATTGCGTAGCTGTGAATGCACGGTGATACGTTTTATCCCCGCCCATAGCACCAGAACCCCAGCATGGATCGCAAAGCTTCCATTCTCCATCATCAATCCGCACCGCGTTCCACGCATGGCCTGTGGGGTTCTCAGGTGGTAACTTCTGCCCCGGTCCAGTAGGAACATAGCCGTAGCCCTTGCCATGACCACCAACGACGAGACATTCTAGACCGGCACGGACAGCGATGGCGGCAAAAACACCAGCGTAGCCTTCGCAGACACCCATACCCTTTCGGATGGTTTCGTCGGGGGTCTGGGACTTAACGCGATTCTCCAAGAGGGCAGCGACATCGTAGTCAATGTTAAGATGACACCACATGAAGATGGCTCGGGCTTTGTCGGTATGAGATGTAAATGGTCCGCATAGACCATCAGCTAGATAGTCTATGAGATTACCTCTAGGCAGAGACTGGCGGGGATACTTTTTCGCGACTTCATCTGGACCAGAGAAGTCGCGGCAAATTAGACACACTTCGTCTGAAGAACTGACAGCTTGTCTGGCTTTAATAGCATCTATCTGCCTCATTGACGGCTTAGAAGATGATGGGATAGGTGGAGGTGCGGAGTCTGCATTTACGGACGGCCGACTTGGCATCGGCGGTGGTGCTTCACCCCTTCCTCCGCCCGTTGCCGGTCGCCTTGGCATAGGTGGAGGCGCCTCGTCATCATCGCGGAATCCTCGTACATTTGACCGCGAGCGCGATGGTAGTGCCGGAGCCTGGCTAGGCCGTGATGGTAACGCTGGACGAGAGGGTTCGTTCTCGCCTTGACGTGTAATTCGAGGAACCGCAGGGGACGACCTGGTCGTAGTCAAATTCCCCCTTGCTAACCGTGCCTGTTCTTCCGCTAGTTCTCTCCTTGATGGGGGCAAAGCAGGCAATGCGGCCTCATCCAAGCGTGGTGGAAGTTTCCTTACAGCGTTCGTATCAATAGATGATGCACTCGATTTGCTGCCACCATACGAGAAGCCGGACTGTGTAGAATAGTTCGACTTGAACGACTCGTTCGAGGCCTTTCGCACAACTAATTGTTCCGAGGGTCGTCGCGCTGGCAGAGCCGGCAAATTCAGCGATTGTTGTGAGCTCTTCCGCGATGGAAGTGGTGGGGGTTTCTTCAAGTTTCGTTCAGACAGTCGAGGATTCCGCTCCTTCAATTCGCGATCCAGCGAAGGCGGCGGTAACACCTCTTTCGGGGCCGCAGGCTCATTGCCAATGTTTTTATTAGACGATGGGACTGCGGGAACGGTATTGCTTCGGAAATCGTTCAAAGGTCGAGAAGGCTTTGGGACAGGAGGAGGAGGGGGCCGCTTTCCAGCGACCACCATGGTGCCATTCTGCGCCTGGCCATTCTGCTGTGGTTGCCCCGCCTGGTCCGCTGCCTGTGACTGCTTCAAGGCAGCAATGCGCTGTGCCAGCGTCTGGAATTGTGGTTCTTCGGCGTCGCCCATCGTGGTTTATATCATCGATCGATATTTTGTGGTTCGGTGTCTGAGCGGGGTAGAGGATGGGTTGGCAAACGGGTGTTGTGTTCGTCGAGCTGGCTGTGGCACACCAAGCACATGCGCTTCTGTCAATGTCCTGTATGCAAAATTAAAGAAACGAATATGAGGACGAATGAATAAGGACAGTGGTAGAGATGCGAGGACAGAAATATATTCCTGTCGTTGGTCTCGGTGCCAAGTACTCATAGCAGGCTAGAGGAGTAAAGCCAGGCAGATAAGGCTGTGTGCGAACTAGCCCCTCCGCCAGTGACCCGCTCGACATCAGTTCCTTGCTAATACCCGACACCGGTCCTATCAAAGTCAGTTCTCCAACACGCCAGCCATACGCTAAATCTATTTATTACCACCCACGTTCCTGGGGCCGATGTGCTGTGCCGCACATCCACCGATAGCCCAATCCGGGGTTGCGATGGGCTGGAGCAATTTATTATTCGGAGTGGCTATTCGCTAGGGAGCTCGTAGTTCTCGGTGAGTCAAGTAGGAATTTCGGGGAGAAGGAGCTATCGGATCTTGCATAAAACGAGAAACAGTGGTATTGTCAAAACGCTGAACTACATACAGTATACACACAATCCCATCACCACCCCACATGCCAGGTTGACGATCCATATCCATCCATACAGTGCATTTGCCTCCAAAAAGATCGACGGCTTCGCCACGGAACTACATTTCAGTGATCCTCCACAGTTGGACCAAAGGTAAGCGGCCGTTTCTTCCCAAAGAAATCGCAAGGGTTGAATCTCCAGACCGACCGATACTTCCTCGAAAGCCAGTATGCAACGATATATATCACAAACGTCGGTACTGGAGGGAAGTTCTCGCCACCCTTGAATCCTTTGTCGTGTGATCCAAGAACAAGGGGGTAGAGCTCGTCCTATAAACAGTCAGTACAGTTCATACTGTGTATTCCATGGGCTTGCTGCAATGCATACCTTCTCGAAATCCGCGTTCTTGATCACTTTCTCAAAAGCATCATAGACTGTGTGCATTTTCTTCTCGTCATATTTGTCCAGCGAAAGCAGTGTCGGGATTTCATCCGCCAAGTGCAGCGTCAGCTTTGGCGCAAAGCCGTCGATAAGCTGGCGGAATTTGTCGGCTTCGAAGCGCTCCTCGGATTTGGCGTCCAAGCAGTCCTTGACGTATTTTATGAACACTTCAAATCCCGGGGCGAACTCGTGGTGCTGCACAACGTTGGCAGCCATCATACCCTCAACACCAGACTCGCGCTCGAAGCCAGGGAATAGGATGGTCTCTTCAACCTCGTGGTGATGCTAGGAACTGTCAATTCAAGGTTTCTTCAGCAAGACGGGGGTCGTACGTGAATCCAATCGATCCTATAATGTCAGAAGCAACTCTGCAGCCTTGGGTCAGCGCACTTACCAAAATTTGGCATATTGGAGGATGTCACGGTTGTCGGCGTCTGACTTGAGGTATGGCGCCTGCAGGTACATTGCGTTCAATGAACGGATCATGGCATTGTGAGCAAGCACCATTTCGTTTGCAATATGGTTCACAGTCGGGTTGACCTTCACATCCCTCATAGCCATGGTTGGGATGAGTTTGAAAGGCTGGTCTGCCCATATTTCGGCCATTGTGAGAGAGGGGTTGTGCTTAAATTTCAAGAAGGGAGCAGAGGATGAGGTAGGAATCGAAGAAGAGACAGAGCGTAAACTTACATAGCAGATGGGATACACCTAGCTTTTATACAGGAGCGCCGATGACAATGCAACTGCGGCTGAAAATAGGATTAACCTAACTCCTCAAATAGTAAAGCTTGACAGTTGACAGTAACTAAGGAGAAGCTGAAGCTGATCCTTTGGATCTCATATAGACCAATGGCGCCGGTCGTGAGTAATCAGAGCTTACCATTGGTAGCATCCCTTAACACCAGCAGACTTTCTAGAGATGTACGTCAAACTCCCCAACGAAATTTCCATATAAAGCACAGGAACTGGGGGGCTTAGCGCGGCGGCCAGTATCCCGGTATGATTCCAGACCCATCAAGGTGCTGAATCCCAAAGGATTATGAGCTCTCCCAATAGCATGTAGTAAGCACTGGTACAATTATAGGAGATTTGATTTAACGTGCCGCTCCGTGATGTTTAGTGCTGACATGATTCCATAAAAATACGTGTAAGCTCCAGTGAGTCTCACATCAGACGAAATTGGCTTTGTTGGGCAAATTATTGGAGCTTATCCCATCCATCCCCTGTTTATCGTCAAACCACGATAAGATTCTGATTATCAGCGCGAGGGGTCACGTGGCCTCAGCCACGACCGGAGCACCGGTAGCATCGAGGTGACAAGGTAGGATTTAACTATAATTCTCGGCGGAATAAACGGTTTTGTTGATTCCGTAAATGCTAAACTTTATATTAATATTTATATGTGTTCTTGCCTGCCAAAAGTCCAAAGTGAGGGCGCCTTCTCAGTCAGAACAATATGAGTAATTGGTTGTTATTTTAGATATATTTTTAATTACCTGGCTTAAACCATTATAGCCTCCATACACCAACAACACACTTTTCCTTATAATTGCCGTTGCCTCTTGTGAGATTTTTAAGAACCACAATTACTGATCATACGAAGGTTATCACAGTCAGCTTACGGCTCGATAACACGTACGCCTATGATATCCGAGTTATTTGTCAATCCACCATACTAACTGAGCCTAGAGGGGCATCATGCGGGGTAAGCGGGGTCAAAACGTTCGTATAGTGCGTATCGCGATGGAGACCTCGGCGGGTGTCACAGAACCCAGAACTATAAAAGGACGGGACGGGCTCTAGCCTCAACTCTCTTCCTACATCATACAAACATTCCAACCCACCCATCATCACCTCTATCCATCCATCAACCACAATGGCTCCCCCATCAGCAGACAATACGGACACCTCCGCAGTCGACACCGCAGTCATCGGCTCCAAATTCCCCACCCCCCGCACCTTCACCGACAAATATGAGGAGCGTGCATACCTCAAGGGCCGCCTCATCCTCGCCTACCGCATCTTTGCCAAACTAGGTTACGATGAAGGCGTCGCCGGTCACATCACTCTTCGCGTGCGCCCCTTTCCCCCTTGACCCCCACAAGCCGCAACTAACCGCCCCTAGGACCCCGTAGAGCCGACGTCGTTCTGGGTCAACCCCTTTGGCGTCGCCTGGCCGCTCCTTAAGGCTTCGGATCTCATCCTCGTCAATGCTGCTGGTGAGATCGTTGACGGTGGTCCTGTCCGCCTCCTTAACAAGGCGGCGTATATGATTCACCACGCTGTGCACACGGCGCGCCCGGAGGTAAACTGCGTCGCGCACTCGCACTCCATTTACGGACGCACGTTCTGCGCTCTCGGCCGCCCGCTGGACATCATCACCCAGGACGCATGCGCCTTCTACAAAGACCACGCTCTGTACGACTCATTCAAAGGCGTTGTTCTCGGCGAGGAGGAAGGCAAGGAAGTCGCTGCCGCGCTCGGAAGCGGAAAGGCTGCGCTTCTGCAGAACCACGGACTGTTGACCTGCGGGAAGAGTGTCGAGTCGACGGTATTCTGGTTTACGTCGCTGGAGAAGTGCTGTCATGCGCAGCTGATGGCGGATGCCGCGGCGGGAGGAAGGGGTGGGGTGACTGTCAAGGTGAATGATGAGGAGGCGGCGTTTACGGCAAAGGCGATTGGGAGTGAGCCTGCTGGGTGGTTCAGTGCGCTGCCGGCTTTTGCGGTGATGGAGAAGGAGGTTGAGGAGGGTTACGATAAATAGGTGGCTTCGTGGAAAATGTAACAATCTAATCTGCTTTGCTCTGCTATAATTATATGGCTGAAAGCCTAATGTGGGATTATCCGTAGCTGAGGAACTGATACTCGCCGTAATGCCGAGAGAAATTATTATGCTCGTTTCATATGTGAGTCTCTGTCGTTTTAAAATACAGAGCTGAGTGGTTTGAGAGCTACTATCACAGTGTGGATGGCTCAGGCTACTCACTAATGATATTGGCCATTTTAATTTCCCTCTGCCACCTTGGAGTTTAATATCGGACCATCTGTAGTTAGGAACTAATACTAGCCTGAACGCTGATAGAAATTATTATGCTCGCCCGATTTGTGAGTATCTGACATTTCCTTTTAAGGCCCTGAGTGACTGACCGCTTCTTCGATTAGTGTATAATTAGTCTACACGCTTATTTCTAACTCTTAGCCTCAGCTTAATTATTTCTCTATATTCCCTAGACTGACTCACCAGTGTGATTCTGTCAAACTTTATAGCAATAGACTAATTTGAATAGTGTATACACTAAATAATTCTCTAGCTTTGCCAGTGATGCTTATAACCCAACGCTGTCTTCCTCGGTCCTCCATCTGTTCTTATAATTCTATATACAAACTCTTAAACCATATTCGATTTATTTATCTTATAAACTCATACTGATTTGACAAACAAAGCATTCCCACTTCAAAATGGATACCACCAAGGACATATCCGAGAGCCTCGATCAACTCCATCTCCCAACCCGCCTTGCTGAACCGAAACCCTCACCTTTCCTCAACCTCCCGCCAGAGATTCACCTACTAATATCAAGCTTTCTCCCCCTTGAATCAATAGGGAGCCTAAGCCTATCATGCCACCATCTCTACTCACGCCTCAAAAACGAATACCTCCAGCCCCTCAACGACGCCGACTCCACTGTGATGTATGCGTTCCTACAACTCCTAGAACGCGACCTCCCCCTCCACATCGTCTGTCCCCAATGCAACAAACTCCACTTCACGCCCCTCGCCCAGCGCCACCTCGTAACCACACCCTTCTGCCCCACCGCCAGCAAAGCCTGGTCCCAATGCCGCACCACCGACTCCCTAAGACAAAGCATCGGCTACACGCCCCCCAGCTTCACCACCACCATCTTCCTCATGGCCATGAAAGCGCACCGCTACGGCCGCTCCAAAGACACCACATCCCTCCTGCGCCTCCTCTCCCACAAAACAATCCACGACTCCCCCGCATTCGCAGAACTCCGCACCTCCTCAGCGCGAATCCGGAACGGCTCTCTCCTCCTCCGCGACCAGAGGGTCTTCATGTTCCCCGCGCCCCTGCTGCCTCCTATCACCGTAGACGGGGAGTTTGGGTTCTGCCGCCACATCATCCTGAACGATTTATATGATTTGAGGTGGTGTGGGATCCATGTCCCGGGTCCGGAAGAGATTGAGGGATATGTGAATAAAGAGGGCATCATATATTGCCAGCACTGCTACACGGAGATCCGGATCGATTTCAAGAGCTACGGGAAGGCGGGCACGGCTATGTTCGTCACGCGCTGGATGGACGTTGGATCGGGCCGCGATGCCAACGATTGGAAGTTGAAGATTCGACTAGGGGATAATAGGGGGTTGTGGGACAACGTTTCTTTTGCGCGTGGTTCTATATGTGCTGCTTTTGAGGGGACGGAGGAGGAGTTTAGGTTTGATTCGATCTTGACGGAGCAGGATGTGAGGGATTTGTGTATTATGTGTCCTTTGACGTGGCCTGAGAGCGAGGTGCAGACGATGAGGACCAGCAAGGCTATGAGGTTGTGGATGGAAGGCTTGTTTTCATCCAGCAGAGATCAGAGAGGGCCTGCTTTTGTATATATGAACGTTAACGTAGAACCGAATGACGCTCGAGGCACTGTTGTATTATACCCTTGGGGATAGTAGCTGGGCTTTATAGACGGCGAGATAGAAGTTATTCCTCGCTAGAGACAATACAGAAATTATTCCCCATCAACTACAACGCAGAAAACCATTCTTCACAAACACCAAAACACTGTCTAACTCGATCTTCAAAGATAATATTCTCCTCTCTATACCCTCATTTACTTATTTAACCCCTCCCCTATTTCTCTCATCCATCATAATCGCTATATATATGCATCCATTCGCAAACGGGGTATACTTAATTCCCCATCTTCCCCAAAAACGCCAAACAAAAAAAGGTTCTGTATGCCACTTTGCCAACCACCCCTTTAAAAACGCCAAAACCAAATCCCCATGCATCCATCCGAGCCAAAAAAAAATCACCCAAGCAGTCCCCCGACATCATTAAGTTCCATCCCATCCTCTCTCCTCCTCCCCCTCCCCCTCCCAGAGTCCGCTTTCGGGCTATTATTGTTGCTGCTGTTCGCCGCACCACCGCCGCTCTGAGGGCTACCATGCGGCATCGCCGGCATCTGCACCCCCAACACCGGCGTCCTCCTCCCGCTCCCACCAAGACTCTGCATCTCCACCG